>DWGN01000183.1:0-11509 GCA_018247655.1 Euryades corethrus
GGTTCAGAGGTAGCGTGCGCCCGTCCAGCCGCCACTCCGTGCGCTCCGGCAGCGACGGCAGCAACACCTGGAATTATCGCATTTCATCATTACAAATATTTGTACTTTGTTGTAGTCTATTACGCCTCTATGAGAGCGAGCATCTATGGAGAATTTAAGTTTCTACTGTCATCCATATTGCCATTGTAGCTGTGTTTCAGAAATGTTAGAGACATAAATGTTCCCTTCTTAAGAGTTCTCCTGATGATGAAACCTAATAACTATTGTGGTGCTTCCCATTTTCGTAATATTCTGTCACTACTGAGCAGTGCAATCATCAGTTACTAGTTCACTTTTGCAGTAAACATCACACAGACAAATTGTAGTATAAAACATTCAAATAATATTTTTCGGTTTTTATTATTCCATACTAGTTCGTCTAGTAGGTAGTTTCGCCTATTTATTATAAAAATATAAAACCTGTAAAATACTTCAGCATTTCGTTTCGGCTTACCTGTAGCGGCGCTACGCCCGGGTGCCGAGCCAGCCAAGTTTGCTCCGGTTCTAGAGCGTCCTCGGTGCGTTGTCGCTTGGACGCTGGCTCGTCCACGTCCTCGGGCACCGGTGGCGCGACCGGTGCGTACCCGTACGGCGCTCCCACGGGTGTCGGGATTAAAGGCGGCCGGGGGCCGAGAGGTGGGATCACCATCAGTGACGGAATTGGTTGCAGCAAGACCGGTGTTGGAGCGGGAGCGGGCGGTGGGGCAGGCACCCGCTGCGCCGTCGGCAATGGCGGAGGACGAGGCTGCGCCCGCGCTGCTGTCGCTGCAGCTACTGGTTTCGGACCGATCTTCTCTTTTTCTTCATCGGGAAGCAAGCCTTTAACCTTTATTTTAAAAATGAAATAATTAATGTGAGGTACAATTAAATACATTTTAAATTACTTGAAAAACTAGAGTAGTACTTTGAAAATTTTGGTTATTAAACATTGTACTTAAATGAAAATGAAAAAATTTCTTTATTGGTTAGAATTTATGTATACTAGTTACCTTGTGTATCTGTTGTATCTGGTCCTCCAGTGTGATGTGCGCCCTAGCGGCGCGCGTGGCCGCCTCCACGCTACTAGTATGACCGTCCCAGGTGACTCTCTCGTCGCGGCGCTTCTCCTCCTCGCCAATCTTTTTACCAATTGCCGTCTCCTCGTCACCCACACCGAAGATATCCGTACGTCGTTCCGCCAACTGGTGAGAATAGTTAATGGGTAAGCGACCGACTCTTTTGATATTAGGATAAAAGTTCAAATTGGTTCGTTAAGTAATAAAATCAATAATGTATTTAATAGTGTCACCTGTTTGAGGGAGGCTTCGATAGCCGCGCCGGGCGCGAGAGCTTCATCGCGGTCAGTGCGCTCGGCCGCAGCACGGTCACGTTGCTCCAGCCAGCGTGGGTCGAGTAGCCCGATACGGACGTGGTCTGCCACCTTGTTGGCAGGTATCTTTTCACCGGTGATTGGTGACACCAACCATTCCTCGCTGGCCTGCGTCGGCTGCGGACGCGCGCGCTTCGGATCGTACTTTTTGACAAGCACGCGGTCTGGACGCGGAGGCAGCGGCGCTTCATCAGGTTGCTTTTGCGGCTCTACTAGTGATTCATCCTCTGACGATGAACTGTCCTCCTCCATATCCTGCACGCGGTTGTCATCGGGCCTTTGCTGCTGCTGCGTCCTATCCTCCATTTCAGCAAGGTCCCCATCCGAATCGGAGTCAGTTTCAGACTCCAACTGCATCTCCGTGTCGTCTTCGTCGATCGCTTGTGATAGACCATCACCCCTTTCTTCTGCTAGAACTCTTGCGCCGACTTCGAGAGGTGTAGTGGGCGGTGGGAAGTCACCTGGCTCTCCTGCAGGGTAGTCGACGGTCTCTACGACGACAAAATCATGCCAGTCAATTGAAGCATAAGCAAGCCTCTCTTTTTCTATACGCGCTTCGTCTGCCGCTTTGCGCCGGGCTTGATGGGAGTGCCAGGCGGCACGACTGCGCGCCTGCTCCAAAACCCCACTTCTCACTTCAGCTGTTAGTTTTGATACCAGCTCCTTCGGCGGAAGCAAAACTTTTGTATATTGTTCAAGCAGTCGAGTGAAATACTGGAAGAGAGAGTGCTGGGGACGCAGGAAATCAAATTGATGGTTTCTCTCTTCTTTTTTCATCAAGTCTGTAAGAAACTGTCTGCCATTTCGAGCCACAAACTGAGCAGTTAGTTTTACAATATCCAATTCTAATGCGGAAATTGATGGTGGATCAGCTATGAATTCAAAGTCCGGTGGGGGGTCACGTGGTGGTGGCGGTTCAGCTGGTGCTGCGGCTTTTAGGAGTTCCTGCTGACGAGCTGCAGTGGCTGGCGCTAGTCCAGGGCGTTGAGTTGGTGGTCCTTGGGGAGTTGGTACAGAAGGATCCGGTCCTGATGAGAATTTTAGAAGTGTTTTTTTTTAATTAAATTAATTACATAATACACACAGAAAAATATCAAAAAATTACTATTATATTTTAAATGTTAACAGAATCCTCTACCAATATTAATATTATGGAAGCAAAGAAGATAATGGTTTCAAATAAAAACATTTGTCCCCCCAACTAATTCAAATTCTTTAAAATGCAATAATGTAACTAATATTATGCCTTGTGCATACCTAATACAGACGAAAGCTAGAAATAAAATTATAGTAATACTCAAATATTACTGATTATAATGTATAACCGAGCACTACTTATAAAATTATGAAAGCATGTTTAACTTCAATAAACATCAGGTCGAAAATTCTTTTTGTATAAGTAAAACAATACATGAGTTACGAGCATTAATTTGCTAAACAATTAAAATTTAAGAAGTGTAAGGACATTGTATCTCTCTCTGTAGAATGTCAAACTAGACCAGACCACTATTGACCTGTGGTTACTCACTGCTGATAGGTAATGGATAGTGTTTGTAAAACTAACGTCATTACTCTCATCATACTTCATTTATTTTCTCAATATTGTATCAGGCTTACTTTTGTGAAAATAACTATGAAAAAGTTATTATCCCTCGTAAGTTTCTTCTCAGTAGAGGATGCATTGAGAACCTGTTATTAAGCTAGATTTAAGTAGTTTCAAAGAGAGTTGTGAAACTTTAATTGAAATAAATGATTTTTCATCATATCTTAGAAATTATTTAGAAATACATAATAAAAAGAAATATTTACCTTTTCCTTCTCTGATCTCCTTAACCTTGTGTTGATAGTAAGCATGGTATGGATCACCAGAGTTCAAAAAGTTAAACTTTGGGTTGCCAAGTTCATTTTGTCGGATACGGGCTTCAAACTCTGGTCCATTACGTGCCACAAAACTGGCAGTCTTGTCAACAATATCTAGCAATTGTGTTAAAGAAATATTTGAAGTGCTAATATAATAAAACAGTGTTTATAAACCATTTATAATGAAAATAATAAACTTAACTTGCCTCAATTTAATAGCTATAAATATGCCATCTTTATGCCAAACTGTAGGTTTTATTTACAGTATATTATAGAAGTAATAATCTTTCTTATCCTCATTCTCTTTCTTGACTTCATATTATATTTTATATCTTATATTTGTTATTTTCTGTTTTTTAGACTATTTTGTCTAATAATTTTTTCACATACAGCCAGTGTTTTAATCAACATAGAAATATTCATTACATTATAGAAATTGAAAATCTCTCAGCCATTCTCAAAAGAAATATCCGCGACCTGAGAAGAGTAGATGCGAGAAATCCAGCTAGTTACACACACATACTTTTTTCCAGAATATCTTACATCCAAATATGATTCTGATTGAAAATCAACATATTTTATCTTCACACTCCATTATCATCATTAAAAAGTAATGTAATTTAATTAATTATTTATAGATATATACCAATATTTTTAAGTAAAAAATTAGTTAAATAAACAATGAATGGGAATTCATAATTTTTATTGATATCACATTAATTAATGCACTATTATTTATTTTCAACTCTTCGGTAAATCATTGTTTACTTTTTCTACATTCAAATGTTTTATGGAAAAAATACTACTATTTAATAAAAAAATTTAAAAAGAATTTAATATTAATCCATTCCATTATTTATGTTTTAGTAACAACTTAAGAAATTACAAATTTTAATTTTTGAAAATGCAAAATTGTATTACCAAATATTTTATAGGTTATGTTAAAACTGTAAATGTACTAAAAATATGCAAAGGATACTTCTTACTTCAGGCGGTGGGTAAATAATACCAATCACAGGCGGAGGTAGTGCTGGGGGCTCCTCTGGCGGTGCTTCCACGGGTTGCCCCGGAGGAATCATTACATCTATAGATGGCATTTTGCTGTACGAATTATGTTTTGTCTTGTAACAATCCTTATTTTCCTATTCTCGGATCCGTGTAAAGTGATCAAGATTTCAAATCGAACTCCATTTATATAAACACTTTATACGTTTTCTTAGTAAAACAAACACTGGCATTAAAATATCGAGTCAGTTCACACCAATGACATAGATTATATATTCTTTCTATCGCGTCATCGACAACTTTTTCTATCGTAAACGTCAGATCCACAGGTTAAAAATATAGGATATTTTATTTATGAAATCGAATGAATATAACCGAGTTTTCGATTACAGACGACTCGGGATCGTAAAACCGGATGTTTTGAAAAATTCGCTAAAGATATGCGGTCCTTATGATACAGATATATGTCTAGTTTAAGGACCAGTACTAATGTTACTTTGTATTCATATTTTCGGTTAATAAAGATATTTAGTATCTTTTTTGTATAAGTATTGGGATATTTTTTTTGATACATGGAACTACACCGCTCCCTTGTGAAAGGGATTAATCGGTGCCGCGGATTCGTGTATTGTGATAAAATTAAAGGGGGGGTAAATAAAGGAAATAAGATAATTAAAAAAAACATTAATCGGTTATATTTCAACTGTATTATATAAAACATAAAATCATATAAAATAGTTTTCCCCATATAGTTACATGAATCAGTTCAATTGTAAAAGAAAAAATGCATATAAATTAAAGCGAAAGGGAAAATAGATGTTTTTACTTGTGACACATCAAAGTTTTTTTATTAATATGTACTTTAATCAACTAAACTATCAAGAGATTAAAATTCCACTCCATTTAAGCTTTTCTGACGATTCTAGATTCTGTATAGCAAACATCAAACTTCATACACTAATTCATAATCACCTCTTGTTTTTTTGTAATATTTGTTTACTGCTTAGTATGTAAATATGATGGAACGTATGAGACCGTCGCGTACGGAATCACTGCTTTGTCCGATGCCGAAATTGAAGAATACAGATTCCGCTGCCACCTGCTGGGCGCACCGACCCATGGGATACCAGCCGACCTTGTTGAAGACGATGCCCACTTTGTAAACCTGTTGACGTTTTTATAAGTTAATTGTGAAACTATCTACTTCAATTTAATAAAGTACGTTCGGTATCTTTACGTGTTTTTTGGAAAGACAGACATTGTTGGAATATCATATTATGTAGAATAAAATAAAGAGTTTGCTCGTTATAGATTAAAAAAGTCGTCATTTGTTCTGTGTGTAGGTATTAGGTGTAGGAACCTTTTATTTGACTGACCTTATTCCTCTGTATGTAAACAGGTCGGTTAAACATGATGTCGAGCAAGTGACGGTAGGGCACCCGGCTGGTGTAGTGCGTGTAGGTGAGCCGTGCTCCGTCGGCGTCCAGCAGGTGCGCGTACAACAGCTCGCAGTAGCCGCCGGCGCCGCCTCCAGCACCGCCCGCAACGCCGGCGCACGCCCCCGCGAGTGCTGTGCTCGATGCGCCACCTGTCTCTTCACTTGGCGCCTGCGTAGGGACCTGTACAAAAGCATCGGTTGAGACGATGAAGATAAACAGAGACTTAAATGGTACAGTATTTTTAGTTGCCAAAGTCATTATGTTCAAAAACATTAAAATAAAATGCATATTAAACATAGCCTATTTCTCCGATTATTAATCGATAGGAAATAATTGCAAATATTATTCTAATGTCTAACCTGCACGCCCCATAAACAAATATTCTTATCCACCATAAACGTAACAGAACAATCTAGAACGCTGGTGTTCAAACAATCCGTATGGTGTATGATGGGCCGCTGACAATATATTTTGTTGAGATCTGTGTTCTGCCTCTCCATTTGTTCCACCGTTCCCAATACAGAATGTGATTGATTGTAAACCATTGAAGAGAGACGAACGCCTGTGGGAATTGCAATACATCTTTAATCATATTAGATAAAACAAATCTAAGCTATAAATTAAGTTAAAGGTACGACTTTTTTGTAAAGGATAGAGAGAATCTTCAGAAAGATACCCAGCCTTAACAGGGAAAGGGCAGAAAGTAGTTGTTTATCTTAAACATTGAGGGCACAGTATCTCTGGCTGGAATACATTAGTGGATAATATAATTTAGTTAAGTACTTCTCTAACCTGATCATTAATGAACAATTTGGTTATATTGAGCTTATTAACATTCTACATGGTACTTCAGTTAAGGTCTTGTAACTTATTAATATTTTTACTACATTTAAAAAAAATGTACCATCATGACGCGGCGGTCGTTGATAAATGTTGCAATTGATGGGAATGTTCCAAGCTTGTTCCACAGATACAGGACTCGGAGTGTCTACTGTGAATGTTGGCATCTGAAATATTAAGTATGGTTTAAAACATAAATTGTAACAGAGTACATACTAACTATTATTTTATCTCTATCTCAAAATTATTAGGTGATAAAATAAATCTTTATGGCGATCAGAAAGACGGTGAATAATTTTTATCAAGATTGCTCTAATATTGGGTGATGTTTTTTGGTGTTGAATTTCTAAATAGATAAATTGCTTACATTACAAGAAGGCCCTCCACCAATCAACTGTTTCCTTGGCACTCTGCAAGTTGAGAAACCTCTGGGCATGGGCACATCAGAATTGCTGGATAAAATGTTCATGAGCACAGCAAATGCTTCAGACTCTGTGAGCAGTGACGAACGTGCTGGTCCCTCGGCAAACTGTTGGGGAGTCAATGTGAGGAATCGAATCTTTTCTATAGCACTACGTAATGTTGGTTTCTCTTTGCCATCTATAAATAAAAAATTTCTTTAACATAAAAATAATTATTAAAACAATGATGTTCATCTCATATACTATCTTAGTAGATACCACAACATGGTCTTTTCTTTTTCCTAACCAAACATTACTGCATTCCAACTTGAAGGGTGCTACAGCAAGTGTACAAGTAATATATTAAAAGAGGAGTGATGAATGATGTAGAAACATCTTAATCAGACTACATAATGAGCAGGCATGTCACTTTCCATCACATGAAAATTTATTATTTGTCATAATAATTTAATGAATTGTAGAAGGTTAAAACCATTAGATTCATAACAGCATCATGCAAGACACAGTGTATCTTCTACAATATATATTAAAAGAAAAGTAAAAAGCTTAAGCAATAAATATTTAAGAAGAAGTAGTACCTTTGCCTTTTTTAGGTTCTTCAGGTTGCACCACTGGTTCCGTTACTACCTCAGGCTGCTCGGGTTCGGTGGCCTTGCATGGCTCAATTACTGCTTCAGGGCTGTTCTCCACACTACTATCAACATTTACTACTTTTGGTTCGATTGTGACCACGCTGGTACTGTGTTCTGGCTGAAAATAAATGTATATTATAACACACTTTTATGCAAGATAAATTTTATAAATGAGCCTATAAACATATATTAAAAATAACATATTTTTAATCATGTATTCTATCATCTATGTATGTGTATAAGTCAAACCCATAGATCAAAGTTTATCACATAAAATTTTTAAGAGCTGATATATTGGTTACATTCTGCATTAAATGTTGACATGTAAATAATGTGAAATGTAAATAAACAATTGGTACCCCTTTTTACCAATTATTTCAGAATTTTACTTTTGAATATGTTGGAATAATTACATTGCCATCATTAATGATAACTGAATCACCTACTTGATCACAGGATGTTGATGGCACTGGACTCTTTTGTTGTACCACAACTTCTGCAGGTGGACTGACACTTCTTTCTGCAGTCCTCTTATCCAAAGCTTTAGCATACCTTACAGCTGCTTCAAATAGATCTAGTTCACTGTCCACATTCAGATGGTCAAGAGAAAATACTGTGATCACTGTATTTAACTCCACTTCTTCAAAACTACTGTCATTAAGGACTTCTTTTGTATTTGTGCTTATTATCTAAAAATTAAAATAGCAATAAGAGTCTTTATAATTGTGATATTTCAGGATTTTTTTATATGATGAAAATGGTGTTGTTTTACTTAGTCTTTAGCAATTTATTAAACAAACCCTGACTTGTGACACATATGCACTAACACATAAGGCTGTTTTTAGAGAGATTATTATTTTTTAGACTACCTTACATGAGGTACTAACAATAAAGTAAATTAATTTTGAGTAAATCAAAACATCTTTTATTGATCTAGAAGTATCAAGTAGTATTGCCGGCTTAACCTGTAAGGTGTATGGCTTTATAAAGAATAAAAAAAAAAAAAGTATCAAGTAGCAACATTTATAAGTAACAATTTTTGTTTAAAAAATCGACAGGCCTTGTTTACCTGAATACACTTTTCCATTAGCACATTTTCTTCAAAGAGTCTAGCAAACTCATATGCCCTACATGCATTTTTAGGGTACAAATCAGACCACAGATACCTGGTGCACTCTTTCACAAGATGTGGCAGCATATATTTCTTTGCACCATAACACAATTCACATGCTTTGTCAAATGAACTTATATTTATATTTCCCGTGTAAATATATCTGTGATAGAAAGAATTACAACACATTATAGAAATAATTAAGTTCAGCATAGTAGGTAATATTGTTAATAATTTCTGATATTTCTTTTTGGAATACATTTGTAAAAATACATAACAGCAAGGACTACAAATGTTGTTGTTCATTTTTTAAAATAGACTTATCTATAATAAAAGTTTTTTTTTTGTTTTCTTGTTGTCATATAAAGATAACTTCCTAAATTAATCATAATAAAATAATAATGTTTTTGCAATTGCAGTCATCAGTTGATATTCCATAAAAATAATAAATTAATGCTGATTAGAAAAAATATTTGCGTGACTTATGTTAGGGAATGTAACATTAGAACCATTTGAAGTTATATATTATTAATGATATTATATGATAAAAATTTTATTTTACAATAAAATTAAGTAGAAAAAACAAAGTTATGGTAAATAATATAAACAAATAAGACAGTTTTGTACACACCAAGATGTTGTAAACTTTGTCTATTATTGTTAATATACATATTAAATGTATTTCAGGTGTCAGATATGAATATTTTTTTTAACAATTAGTGTAAATTCTTCTAAATACATACTCCAGTAATGCTTTGAAAGCGTCAATTTGCACATCCAATATAGGAATAGGATCATTCCGTTCAGCCATACCGCCATAAAACATGGCTTCAAATACCGGGGACGACATCGCTAAGATTAATTTGTGGCCACCAATTACGATTTGATGGGGCTCAGTGCCCACCAGAAAAGTACAATCTGACCATTGGGCAGATTGTAAGAGATATGCACCTCTCTGTTTTAATTCCGTACATTCTAACTGCCAGTCACTCATATTTAACGTTGTCTTATGTTAACACAAGTAACAAGTTTTTAAATATATATTTGTGTTATAATATAAATAAACGAAAGTATCTTTTAAGCCATAAATGATACAATGTAACTGATATTTTGACGTTGTCAAAAATTGACAAGTGACAAGTGCCATACTAGGAGTTACATACGAGTACATATTTATGTGATATTTCCTATACCAGGTAATTGTTTTCAAAAAACCGTACCAAGGGATCGAAATAAGTACAACTTTCGAGTATTTTCATTTAGGAAACGACCATTTTTGGTGCAATTATAACACTTTTAGTCTTATTCACTATGCTTAAATTCTTGTTTGGAATGGTCAGTTAAACAAGTTTTATTCAAATATCAGATCAATCTCTTTAAAAAAATGTGGACGCCCTTATATGTAGTTTTGCTAATACGACTTTTGCCAATGCCAAACAAAATATACTTTATAGTTTAAAAAATTAACATACTGGTACACAATGTAATGATACACAGAACAACATCGTGCTCGCCATTTGGAGACATTATATCTCGTTACTCGAATAATTTCCACTAGCTACATTGCTCTTCAAACCGGGGCACAGTAATGTTTGTACATTGTTATTTGGTGGTAGAAATATGAGCTGCAGTGATACCTACCTTTTTTTTATATGGTGGAAATCCTCATGGACAATCCCCCACTGTGAGATCGGCGGAGGGGCATGCCGGACTCTTACCGGCTAAAACCACCATGGCATTCCTACTCCGGCCTATAGCCTGGGGTGCAGGATTCGCTCGCGTATTTACCGCGCTCACGACCCGTCGCCGCAAGTACTACGAGTCAAGACTCTCAGGGCGACCCTTAGTGGCCTCACCCTTCCTCGACCGACGAGCGCGAACAGCCTAAGGCTCGCCGATTCCGGCCCTCAGGGCTGACGACGGGCTCCTCCATCCAGTCACCCACCGGCCGACCTATGGAGGCCGCAGATCGACGATCGACGAGAGGCGGAGAAAAGAGAGCTGAGTGATTCTCTCTCCCGACAGTGATACCTACCTAGAAAGTCACTGGCAACAGATACTTACTACTAGTTAAGTATTAACCAGTAAATGTTTAATGTTTATCTAATAATATTCTTCGCTTGCTTCTTGATATAAATTTATTATTTACTTTAACAAACATTTGTACATTAAATCAATAATACTGTATAAATTTTATTAGGTCCTTATTGATGATTACGTGAGTCCGGTTTGGCCAGTACAAAGCTTCGATCAATATGCTTTTTGATGCAATTCCAACGTCGAGAAACGTAAGGACAACAATAACGGTAATGTATGTTATTATCCACAATAACAGGGCAATAATAATTAACCAAATAACAGAGTGTCTTTTTCCATCTGTGTCCACCTCTGTAAAAGTAAGGCCTGTTTCTTCTAAATGTTTACTACCCATCTGAAATTTTATTGAAGTTAGAACACGTTGATAATTAAAGTATTATATTTTAAATACGCAAAAGAACATATTTGACCGCGTTGGACTGTTCAAGGAGCTAGTGTTAATAATATTCTAACTAGTTTCAAGAAAAACGAAGTGTTATAAATATAATGGTGAGGAATTGAGAAAAATCTTATTATAGTACTTCTTATAGATTTGTAAAAGCCAGAACTATATTTAATGTGTTTGACCGTTTTTTTTTTTGAAACAGGAAATACACCGCTCCCTTGTGAAAGGGATTTATCGGTGCCGCGGACTCGAGGTGGGCACGGCGCAGATGGCGCTTAGCCTAAATACCTCTTTAGGTGTGGCTTAGCTC
>DWGN01000184.1:0-11504 GCA_018247655.1 Euryades corethrus
CACTCGACATCTTATGTGTCTAGGCGACGAGCACAATGTAGTGCTGTACATACCATCCTAACTAGCGCCACATTGTTTTGGGTGAGCGTATCACTTATCATCAGGTGAACGTCTCGCTCGTCTCGTTGCTTAATTTCAAATAAAAAAAAAAATAGCAATACCTGAGTACATGGTTGGGTAGTATTTGGGTGTGCGGTGCAAGCGTGCGTCCTCCAGCACGTTCCCACAGTACAACTGGTTCAGGCACGCCGGCTTGAACGTGGCACATCAGATCGAAGCGCCCGCCCAATGCCACTGCTTGTTCGCCTTGGGGCCAGATCGCCACGCGAGGTATTTCTCGCTCTATTTAAAATAAAAAAAATCATAAGTTTCCGTAACCAACAAAGTAAACGTTTTACTGAATTTTGGAATATACAATCAAATACGTTAGAGAAGGTGATAGACTACATATTATATAAATAAAATAAAAGAGATAATATCGTAATCTTCAGAAAAACTAATTTTCTACATTTTCCCAGTTAAACGATGAATTGCATACCATTTATTAAAAGTGATAATCATTTTGCAACTTTACTATTATTTAAACATCAATGCTGGCCTATTTATATTAAATTTTATTAATAGAAATGTTAATCAATCAACTCACTATCAATTGCTACATATACGTAAATGGTTGCCACACGGTTTCCATTAATAGTTCCTTCGCAAAGATAGTAGCCTTGATCACTTTCTTGTGCATTCGATATGACGAGGGTGTTATCTCGTTGGCTTACACTTGGGCCGAATTCGCTTTGATACTGTTAAAAAAAATGATATAATTGTAATTAAATTAAGCTGTAAATGTGCGGAAGTTGGGTATACAACTTCTATTTATACAAACATGTAAAAAATTATCTAAATTGCTTAATCAATAGGAAACAGAAGTTCTACTTACTTTAGACCATTTTATCATGGGCAAAGGATTTCCAAGTGGACTGCAATCTACGGATCCGCTTCCTCCTGTTGGTATTCTCATATCAGTCACAGAAACTGTGATGTTAGATGCTTCTCCGGGTGATGGTGTGCCGAGTGGTATAATTGTTACGACTACAGGTATAGGTACGATGTCTGTGGATATCGATTGGCAAACGTAGATGCCTTGGTTCTCCGGGGTGGCATTGTCGATGTAAAGCACACCATTGTCCGATCGTACGTTTTGCAAGAGCTGCACTCCGTCTTGTCTGTATTAATAAATAATGTTGTAAGTAATTTCAATTACTTGTCTTACTTTAAAAAAAATTCTTAAAATAAGACGATGACTCTTGGTCCAAATTTTAGTTCGACTGTGAGTTTCCTCTATTGCCATAAAAGAAATATAATTTTTTTTTATAACCGGAAGTAGAGGCTAATTCCTCGTCGATATATTTTTATTTGCACATAATGATTTTTACCTGATCCATTCAATGGTGCCGGCTGGAACAGTGGTCGTACCAGTACAAACGATACGAGTGCTTTGTCCCTCAGTAAGGTTTGCGGCAGAAGTAGATACAGTAAGTCTTTCACGTGGTGGTCTTGATGGTCTAGCGCGAACTGTTACAATGACCGATTTGTCTGATGAACCCACTGCGTTAGAGGCTATGCATCTAAAAATAAAAAAAAATATGTTGTGTAAGTATAAACAATTACGCAATAAATATGAATTTAATTGATATCTCGTTCAAATTTATTGAAAGATAAAGGTTACCAAAGTACGCTAAGTAAATTACCTGTATTCTCCAGAATCTTCTTCTAGAGCATTGTCGATGACAAAGTATGTGTCGTATCGTGAAGCTCTATGTATGGGCCTATTAGACGCTCTCTGCCATGTGATCCTTGGAGCAGGATTACCAGACACTTGGCACTCCAATTCTATCCTGTCTCCTTCGTAGTATTCGTTGGATGCAGGTCTAACGCTTACGATAGGGATAGTCATTGGGTTACCTGAAAATCAATTTTCAATTACATAAAACTTTTACTTGTTTCGAAGAATGGCTAAAATTTCTCTAAACATCTCTACTATAGGCGTGTTTTAAACAGGAAGGGGGGTATTTAGATATACTAAAATGAAATAAAAATTGTGATATAATTTTTATTCACAGGCAGAGATTCTAGTAGAAGTTAACACTACCTTTTGCGTAGAACACCCAGTCGGGAACAACTATTCCGGTAATGTATGCATTAAAATATTAAAAACATAAGCAGAATGAACGTCTAAGTAATAAATATATATTCTATTTTAATTTTATTGTAATTAAAATTAACTTACATGCTTAATTATAAAACAGGCACTTACCGGGTACTTTGAGAGTTGCGATAGCTTGTCCCGTGGAAATTCCATCGGTAGTTTGACAAATGTACTGTCCACTGTCCGAAATCTGTAGATTTGTAATGTACAGTTCTCCGCTTGTGTAGTTGATGTAGGTTC
This sequence comes from Euryades corethrus, assembly GCA_018247655.1. Taxonomy (NCBI): domain Eukaryota; kingdom Metazoa; phylum Arthropoda; class Insecta; order Lepidoptera; family Papilionidae; genus Euryades; species Euryades corethrus. The sequence goes on from DWGN01000184.1 coordinate 2,444, forward strand.
TTCCTAAAGGCAAGTTCCCATCGACTTTGGTCCAGTTAACTGGCAAAATGTTGTGAGTGTACCGGCTTTGAGCTTCACAAACGAATTTCACTGAACTTCCAACCTCTTGAATCTTTATCGTGGGACTTGCTATTTTTATGGAGACTGTAGATTGCGGTGGAGGTGGATACGTGGAGTTAATTTCGTTCTCTCCGCCTGTAAGTAGTTTACATATAAAATTATTGTTATTGGAAATAAATAGTATTATTAAAAAGGCGGAGAAGTTTATTCAATTTTTATCAGTTAGTCTTGTGATACTTTTAAGAAACATCAATTGAAACATAATTATGGAATTGGATTAGAACAAATTTTATACGATTCGACATGTAAAAACGAAAATAAGTTGTGCGACTATTCACAGCATGAGCACTATTAAACAAATATTAAACAAACATGTAGAACATCACAATCGACCTGCAACCCTCCACCACACTTCCAAATCTTTTACAATTTTTTTCCGCTCTTTATTGCCCACAAAAACATCTAAATACATTTTTGTTCTTAACATAAGGAATAACTTATCGCAAAGCAAAAGCGAAACAATAATTTAAAAAACATTCACAATGCGGTAATTATCCGAATCTCTCTCCATTTCTACCTTTCTCTGGTAACGTCGTTGTCAATACCCCAAGTGTAAAACCCCTTTCAGTAATAGCATGACACTCGTAAATTTCTCCCTGCCGTCTGGTGTCCCAAACAGTATTCCAAATGTGTTCCCCGCGCCAGCCATCCTTATAGAGCTTCGACTCATTGTAGTATTTCATAGGTAACAATTCTCTACCCTCAAAAAAGAACTTAATTGTCAAAGGCTCTGGTGCTCTGTATTTGCAGGTAAATGTGACCTTCCTCATGAAAGAATTACTATCACCAGCGTCGTTGATTTTCGGATGGAGTTCCATGATTAGGCCTAAATGTTTTCAGAAGGTTTTATTAAATAAATTAGCACGAAATCTATGTACAAAAATTTAAATAATTTTCAAAAAACTAATCTGAACACCCTGAACAAAATTTTCAAGTTGATCAGAGTTAAGTTGTTTAACAGCATGGTACTGCTAAAGAAGTTTAGAAAAGACCGCTGGAGGTGTAGTATTTGGTTGATTGTAATAACTTACAGACCTTAATTCCAGTAGGTACACAGCAAGTTTGCAAATATACGCCAGAAATTCTCCTATCAACAGCTGATCTATATTGTATAACTTACCAACGGTGGAGCAGTCAGGTCCTGTGTACGGAGGCCGGCAGTTACATACGACTTCGTTGTAGACTCCAAGTTGACAGTCATGACCGTTGCAGTTGCATTGCTTGCACAGGCCACTATCTTCTTTGTAGTATCCGGAAAGGCAGGTCTCACAGCTAGTACCGGAGTAACCTTCTGGGCACATGCACACCTAAAAACAAATTTAAAAAAGTTAAAACTTTTATTTATGCATGTTTTAGTAAGTTATAATTTTCCGTACTATTATATATTTACATTAATCTTTTGTTTATTTTTACAACGTCAAGAATGTTTACCAAGGATAATAGATGAACTTTACAATACATTTAGTATGCACTTACTTCAACCCCTTTAGCTGCTGGCGATCCATTACTGTAAATCTCAGTGGCGGTGTCCATAGAGACGTCTGCTATTGCTGTTGATTTTATATAAGGTGAAAGCGTTGCTTTGACTAGGACTCTCTTGAGGTCTTGAAGTATAAACATAAAGTCTTCCCGACTGGCCGGCGTTGGCGTATTTAAGATGTACCACCCATCTTCACGTAAAGGAACTTGGTAGCTCTAGAAATTAACAATTTATATCCATTAGTCGCATCTCAAATATATTATTTTTTATGTATTTTTAAATATAATGAAGTGAAAACTTTTGATATTTTTACGTACCAAAGCTTCACCAGACATTATAGGAGAAGGACTTATCCAAGAGATCGACCTTCCATTCCCGACGAGCACGACAACGGCATTTCCTTGGTCGGGTCTACTTCCAGTTTCATATTTTTGTGTTAGTGACAAGGTACCACCGTAGGAAAGCACCCGATTACCTGTAATAAAGAAGGTATCGTGTGATAGAGTTCCTAGAATATCAAATTTTTATTACTTTTGCCACAGATTTTTTAAAAGTGTGAAGGGTTAAATCATTCCTTAATATATTTCTTATAGTGTAAATTAATAAATCTAATATTGAAAATTTGCTTGAGACAATTACCTGGGAAGACGGGTAGGGACCAATAAAGGTCAGAAGCTGGTCGTGAGAAGAATAAATACTTAAGTTCGCTCTCATAAGGTACGGACAAGAACTGGTCGTTGATCACCTCCGATGCGAACAGATCCATCAGAGTATAACCGCCATTATTTTCGCCGAATATCGGTGCCGCCAAAGCAATCCTTGAGTAGTGAGTAGCCTAATAACAAGAATGAATTATTAGAGTCTTGTTCAAAAATGGCATCTCTCCAACATAAATTTCGTTAAACGTCGGTAACGATAATTTTTGGTTACTACTTACTTCATGGCAATCTGTAGTAGCTCCCGAGCAATAGCATGGAAGGCAACCCTGTGGGTTGGCGGAGTCCAGGCCGAAGGTACCTTTACGACAGCGATCACAAGATGATCCTTCAACATTCACCTTACAGCGGCAGTATTCTGAGCTGTCGCATGGACCGTCTGTTCCTCGTGGATCACAGCTGCGCAAGTAAGTTTAATATACAAATATAGTAATTAAGAAAAATTTCTTATTAACTGTGGATATTGAGTTAGTTATTAAAAGATGATATTGACTCACTTGCAGAATGCCGGTGTTGTTGATTCAGAGACACAGTTACCGCTAGCGTCCTTTATGTATCCTTGTTTACAATATTCGCAACTAGGACCTGCAGTGTTGTCAGCGCAATCCTAAAAATAAACGATTGTCACATATAAACAATTGTTAATCATCAGGTAAGGAAAATTTCATTATAATTTCGCATAAAATCTTGATTTAAGTTATATCGTAGATTTATTATCGATTTCTTAATTAGTACTATTGTATTTAAACTCACGTAGCATTCCCTGGTTTCTGGATGGCACATAGTTGAATGTCCATTGCATTCACATAATTCGCAATGTTTCAAATACAACCCTCTGTATAAACTCCTGTAAATAAAAAAGAAATATGTATACCAACATATCTTTAATGGTAAGAAATTCAACCAACCAAAAACATGTTTTTCAGTAATAACTTTAAAATAACGGGTGAAATTATTTACTTAATACAGAATAAATTATTTATAATTTAAACAAAGTATAGTATTAGGAACATTTTAATTCCTTACCTATAAAGCGAATTTGATAGTGTGAGTAACTTAATAATATAAGCAACAATATTATAATTTGTTACATATAAACCAACCTTGTGTATCCAGGTGCACAATTTTCACAAGAGGTTCCAATATAGCCGTTGGGGCAAAAACATTGCTCAACATGCAAAGCCAATGGTCCATTACCATTGGATTCCGCTGTCTCGATACTTGCAGCAGCAATCGAAGCGACATCGTTTGAGTTGTATGATGCCTTTATCAGAATCGTTTTCAAATGTGCTAAGGCTAAAAGGAAGAATTCTCGAGAAACCTCTTTACCGTCAGGCCTGAAAATAATAATATTTTTTAATCTTTGCAATAGACAACATGAAATGAATAAGACTAAGTGAATAAATAAATAAGTAAAATGAAAAAAACTAAAAATAATAAGTGGTATGTAGATCAGATTTACTGACTATTCATTAAAAATAAAGGCGAGGATTAAACTATTCTATTAAAGTTATATTTACCTCTGCCATCCCTTCTCCAACAACTGTACTCTTGCTGTTAAAGTTCCATCGCTGTTTGGTTCGAAGTTGCCGAAGTAGTGGAAAGTTACATCCTGTAATAAACCATTAATATAAGTCATTTGTTGTATATTTTCGGCAAAATCTAAATTAATGTATCCAATACATAAATGTAATAAGATTTGTTTTCAAAGTGGTTAGTGACTCGTTTTTATTATAATCAACATAAAATTCATATAAGGTTGTACTAACACTAATCAGTTGGATATCAGCTGCATTGTTTCTTTGCCCGTAAGTAGGAACGTTATTGATTGTGTAGCTTAGGTAACCGCCGTATGATGTTACTTTGTCACCAGAGAAACTGAAATTGAATATAAATAAAAAAATATAAGTTAACGATACAACAATAAGATTATTTTTAAGTTATTAATAAATGATCAATTTACCTCGGTGGTAAACTCCAGTAGTAGATTGACGGTCTTGATCTGTCTACACTAGGTAAATTAACTTCGCCTCTATAAAGCTGTGGTTGCAGATTAGTTTCTACAGGCGCATTATATTTGATAGCGCCGCCACTGCCAGAAGGTACACTTGAGTATACTTTCACTTGATTAACAACATTGGGAACATTAAAACTAACGGTCATAGTTTTCCGGCGAAGATTTGTGCTGCTTGTACATTGCTGTGAAACTCCAGAACAGAAGCACAGAGCGCATCCTTGTCTGAAAGCAATAATGTAACATTTAATGAAATGTTGGATTATTGTATTTTAAGTTTAATGTTTATAACTTAATTTGAAAATGTTGAATACAAATATTTTAAAATCCAATAAAATATTTTAAAATTAAAGTCTCGTACCTAAAGTCCTCAGAAAGGTAGAACGTTCCGTTTTTGCATTCGTCACAATAACGTCCTTGGACATTGTCCTTGCAGACACATTCATCAGGTAAACGGACGTTGTTAGTTCCAGCAGGGTTGCAGTTGTCTGATGGTTTCGGCTTGCAAGAATCTCCCGGAATTAATGGATTACCAAGATATCCCGCTGCGCAGTATCGACAATCCGGACCTTCATAGCTAAAAACATATACGCATTATTAAGTACAGAACGGATATTAGTTATATTAACATATTAGAACTAGATATAAAAAGTCGTACCCGGGGAAGCAATCACAAATGACATCACCAGAGGATCCAACGGAACATGTCCTGGCGAATTGATTGCCGCGGTTGGTAAGCGGACAGGGGCATGGTTTGCAATCGTAGCCGCTGTTGGGGTCGCCGTAAGTACCCTCGGGACAAGTTCTCTTTGGAACACAGTCACCCAGCCATGGTCCGTTCTTCACGCGTACGTAGTTAGCGGCGCATTTCTTAACAAATTTAAAACATAGAGTAAATATTTTTTTAATTAAATTGATAGAATAGTTAATCCACAAGTTGTCCAAAAGTTGAAAAGAAAGTTTAGGTGCTTTTTCCTTTAAATAATGGTAGGCTGCTACTTTAACTATGATAGATATTTCATCTCGCCCCACTTGCTGTTTTAATATAATTCCTAATAGATGATCAAAATTATTTATAGCAAACATTTCATATCTTCAATGCATTGGTAAGTAATAATTACTTACTTGGCAAGAAAGTCCTTCATATCCAGGAGGACAGGTACATTCCTCTACAAGGCTAGCAGCTCCTAGACCCACATTGATATGCTGGGCTGATTCCATAGCGAAATCAGTGATGTTAACACCAGCATTGTTTAAACCGGCACGGAGAAGTATCATATCGACGTTATCCAAACTACAGGAAATAATTTAAAGATTTATTATTTAAATCAAATAGATTCAAATGATCTCAATGAATATTAAATTCTTTAGTCATAGCGCAAATTTTACTTACGCCATCATAATATCTTCTCTGGAAGCAGGTTCGGGTCCTCTCGGTGTTGGTTTCATCCAATTACCAGGAGTTAAACGCGCTTCAATATAAGCATCTCGCGATATTTCACCTCTATATTTATAAATTAGACTTTGGTATTTGCCCTGTAATTTTTATATATAACATGATTATTTTTTCTAACAATGTTAGTATACACATTGATAACTAATGCTTGAATATAATAAAATATTACCTTTATGATAATATCGGGGCTGTCATCTGAAGAAAATCGAGAAGAATGCGGTGCAAGGTTGTATCTAATATGGCCACCATAGGACGTAAGCTGGTTACCATTGTACGTTTCTGGTAGAGTTAGATATGGTTGTACGTCTGGTTCCTTATACCACGAAGCCAAATCAAGTTTTGTCACCTAGAATGATAAGATAAGTATAAGGAAGAGTTTAAACTAACATTTAATTAGGATCATAAGTATGTAGAGCAGTGAAAATCTTGCTTAGCAGGTAATATCTGCATAACGTCATTTTAATAAAAATACTTACCGTTGCTCCATTTCTCATGGATTGGTAGTAATAATTGTCTGTTATAGGTTGCGTGTCAAACTGTACATCGCCTGAGTACGTCTGTTTAATGCCTATCAGCCTAGTGCCTCCTTCTCCCAAAGGTGTAGGCATATTGTAGGTAAACAGGTCGGCGCTGCGACATACGTTTGATTCTCCGAAGCAGAAGCAACGAATACATTCGCTTTGTGAACGGGCTTCGCTGTAACAATAGAATAATAATTTCAGATATTTACGCTTTTTAGATATCATAGAAGGAAGATATAATCCCTAAGTCTCTACTACTAGAACACGGTACATTCTCTCACGAGGATAGTTTCATGGCTACCTATCCACCATGCTGACCTAGTAAGAATTGGGAGTTATCACACCACAAAGACTTGCTCTAGCAATATGTCGGTTTCAACTAACTACTAATAACAATGATATTTTTCGAATACATTTTTCTTTGTAAATTAAGTTATACCAGGAACTATATCATGCGTAGAATTTCAAAAGTAATTTTTGAAGTTGTACCTATTAAAGTAGCCAGTTGGGCAGACATCAGTTTTGTTGACATATACGATGGAATCGGGTGCTGCAAAAGTAGTACCACTTCTGTTGATGGCTTCGCACGAATATGCACCACTATCCTCCGGCTGAAAAGAGGCGAAGGATTAAGGTAAAAATGTAATGTAAAAAATACAACATCAACAATGCTCTAGAAGTTAAATAAAAAAACTAACCTGCATATCATTACAGGTCAGTGTTCCAACTCCGTTAACACTGGTGGAGGTGCACTTAGCAGGTACATGCCCCCAGTTGAGCCGCCACGAGATGAGGGGCATAGGTACACCCACCGCTGTGCATACCAGCTCTAGGGTCTCACCAGGATTTAGTCGTACATTAGCAGGCGCCGGAGGACGTGTCACGTGTACGGGAGCTATACGAGTTAATTTTTTTCATATATTACTAAACTTATATGCTTCGATATATATATTTTAATTTTACTTAACTTTAAATAAAATGACATAATAAGATATTAACATGTACCAATTTATCATCTATAATCAAACTTAAATAATTCAATTCGTTAACAGGTGTCATAAAGTAAATAGCAAGGACCGTACCGCATCCGATTTCATCAGAGTTATCCTGACAGTCGAAGTGTCCATCACAGTGGTAGGATTTAGGGATGCATTGCTTGATGGTAGAGCAAGAGAACTCCACTGGGGAGCAATCCTGTCCGTACTCTGCGTGACAGTCCTGTTCGTCTGAGCCGTCGATGCAATCATTTTCAGAGTCGCACAACCATGTCTTCAACACGCATTTCTTGTTCTTACATTGGAATTCGTTCGGTTCGCATTGTCCGTTAAGGTCTAAATAACAAATAAAAGAGTTAATATTTTAATTTGGGGTGAATTCCAAGAAAAAAAATTTAATCAACAAACTTCTTTAAGTATGAGTGGAGAATCGAACTAGGAAACTCCAAGTCAAAGGGCAATCCATGCCATTAGAATTTTAAGCTAAGACGCTGCTGTTATTGTACTTTTACTTAGGGAACAATCAGAAAAATATTGATTATATCTACGACTTATGAAGATAGTAATGAAATTTAGTAATCAACTTTCTTCACTTCTTGGCGTCACTATCACACAGAAGCTTAACGTCAACATTTTCCGATGACGTTCTCTTTTTTTTACTCCGGAAGCGATTCTCATTGGTTTTTATCTCATTGTTTACTAGTCGATGTTATCAAAAAGACTACATAATTAAAAACTTACTGCATGAATCTTCATCGGATCTGTCGCTGCAGTCGGGTTTACCGTCGCAAACCGCGGACTTTGGTATGCATTGGCCGTTTCCACAAGTCGCTTCAGTGGCTCCGCATGCATGGAATTGTGATCGAGACTCTTGCGCTGCAAAATGATTTTGTTGTTTATTTTACTAATAGTTTAACATGAATATAAGCGTATTTATACATCTCTTTACATTGATTTTTTAAATTATTTGTGAACTCTAACAGATACTCGAAAGTATCAATTTTGAATATTATTGATGTAAACAGAGTAAGATTGTCATCAAGATCATTTAACAAAAGGTTACGTAGGGCTGGTGATGGTGATGACATCAAAAGTACAGATGTGATAATTTTTTAAATCCACAACTTTAGGAATTTATTGGCCCATATTATTTATTTCCAAGGTTTACTAGTTTCTCATGAAATACACATTAAAATGAGAAAATAATAAAATAACTTACGATTTTTATCGACTATTAGAGTCACTCTTACTTCGGAACCCGGGTAGCCTAAGTACCTTGGAGCTTGACAGATGTAGACGCCACTGTCCGATACCTGCACATAGGCAATTTATGAAAACACTCATGATGACCATAAGAATGAAGAAGAAATTATACAAAAATTTTGTTGCATAAAAATATTTTTTAATATATCTTTTCTTTTCTCGCTCTAAAATTAATCGAACTTTATCTTTAGTTTAGTTTGCATATATTGTTTTTTTAACTTACCGATACTTGATTCATCTCCAAGCGCCCGTTGCGATCTACCGACCCTGGCTTCAGAGGTCTACCACCTTCTTTTATCCAGCGTACAGGTGCGCGTAAAACACCTTCATCTCGACACTGGAATACCACATCTCCACCTAAAGGAAATGCTAATGTTAATAATCATTTATATTTCTATAATGTTTTCCTTCCCTGAAACCCCTGAAAGCGACATTCTATATCAGGCAAATGCTGGAAAAAATCTTGATAATTAAACTGTTTCCGTGATGCACAAAC
>DWGN01000185.1:0-11493 GCA_018247655.1 Euryades corethrus
CCGCTGTAACGGTGTGTAATGGCTCCATATTATATTCAGATCCTCTTCCTTTCAATAAATACAGTATAAAAGATCGCTGTTCTACTATTTCTCAGTATCTTTCTTTGATGTGAAGGTAATCGATAATAACCTCGACTAAAGTATATAAAACTATTAGATTGTTACATTAATCATTTGATCATTTTCCCTGCCCTGTTTCTGCTTCTTGTAGAGTTGGAGAAAGTGTCTTATTGTTCCATTTTCTTCTATCAACAATCAATTTTCAATCTATCTCTTTTCCGATCTTCCTCTACTTTTTCGTCTATCTACGTGCATACGAGTATTTATGAATTCTATTAATATGATTTTATCATCATACTGATACATACATTATTAATTCTTATTTTTCTATTACTGTTACTCCTAAGCGTTTCTTTCCATTACGTTACCATTTTCAAATAATTACATATATAGCGACAAAGTGAATAAAAGCTGTGGCTTTAAGGTTAAATTTTACCGTAAAAAATGTATATATGTCAATACAGTGGTATTAAAATATTTTAAAAGTATTTCTAATTTCTATAAATATAAATTTACGTTGTGTATGACCTAAATAATAATGAAGAGTTAATGTTTAACCTGTTGCATTGAGACCGGCGAAGCTTTGGAACTCGGCGATGGCACGGCGCCATGAGCTTTCATCCATGATGTGCCCGCTTGACGGATTCCGGACAGAAGGACTTAAGTAACCGTATTGAGCTAAGTACATCTGAAACAAACACATTTTATGGTTATTTATATTTACCCCAAAAATAACAGAAATACCCTTGACCAACAAACACATTAGCCACATTCTCAATGATCATCTCAAATTGTAAGTATTAATAAGTAAAATTAATTTAACTAATAATTAAGTAATTAATTGTTTACTTAATACAAAACCCACTACGAATCTACTACAACAACTAACATTAAATTAACTTAGCCTTAAAATAATTTTTACTATTGTAATATATTTTTCATTGTTTTTTCATCTCTTCACAGTTATTAAAGTTAGTTAAGGTCTTGAAGTCTTAATTATTTATTTACTTATATTATGTTTCGTACAATTACTATCAGAAATTAGGTTAAATAATAACCATAATAAAAACTTTATCTCAGTTTTATAAAAAGAGATATTTCATAAGTATTTATAGAATAATTCTATTTATAAAGATGAAATTTAATTACATCAATAAAAAACTCGTGGCATATTTTATAACCGTGTTAAGCTGTAATGTTTATTATTGTCTAATTCCGTATTTTTAATTGCACTGAATAAACAAATAGCAAATAGATTTAACTTTACTACTTTTTTAATATTAAGATCACACAAGAACGAATCAGGTTTACTTTCTATCGTTTCAACATCAAAAAGCAAATTTTACCTGATGATTAACAACACAGTACAACAATGTACACGAGATTATTGCAAATAAATCTCATATATCTTTTATAATTTAATTAAATATTATTCAATACCGCAAATATATATATGGGTTCAGAAGAATGCTTTAAGCATTTTAAAACATAAACTGATCCCACAAAAACTTGGATTACTACCATAATGGATGTTTATAACCTAATATGTTACTATACTGTTTATAAAAGACAAGATTTTTTTTCATCTAAATCTGTTAGAGATAACTTTGGTATTATATATATTAATTTAAAATTATAAAATGTCTCGATACTTTGCTTTTTTTTTTGTTGAAAAGATAGAAAGTAAACTTACTTCTTTCTTGTGTGATCTTAATAATAAAAAGGTACCATAGTTAAATCTTTTAACTTGATTGTTTATTCCATCCGATAATTTCTGTATTATGTATATATTAATTTATATTTATTTATAGCTCGCGTTATTCCAGAGCCGCGAGCCCTGAGTCCGATGATGCTGTATTACTTGCCAGATAGCCTGACAGCAAAACAATCTATAACTAGATCTACATTCAGTTATAGTTGTCCACAATAAATGACGACAATTTATGCTTATCTACTGCACGTAACATCAAAATCATAAAACGTTACATGTTTTATGAACTTCATATCTCTGCTAAATATCAAGGTTACCCCCTATTGTTAATTGTCGGTTCTTGATAAAAATAACTACTAACAAACAGTGCATATTTTATCATCAACAACGATTAACAGTTAATTATGTGCGATATATAAAATAATTCGTGAAGGACTAAATATACAATTATCTACTGAAGAATATTATGACTTAGCTGATTGCCAGTTTGCCTTCACCTATACGGTAAATTTGAATTTTAATATAATACTAAAACTACTCTAATGTGCATATATAAAAGTAATAAACGATTTCTTACGAAATTCTTGTTTCCGTTCAGCTGTCTTTCCAATATTTCTAATGACTAGAAGGTAAAAAGGAATGCATCAGTTCAAAATTCTTGCCATATGTTAAATATAATAAGTACAGAATATTAAAATTTCCAAAAATTATATTCTTAGTGTATATTAGGCTGCTATGTTTGTATTCTTAGTGATATATTAGGCTACTGGTGGAAGCTCTCTGTTGCCGGAGATCGTCTAGGTAGGTACCACCGCAGCTCCTATTTCTGCCGCTAAATAGTAGTGTGCAAACATTGCTGTGTTCCGGTTTGAAAGGCGTTGTAGCTAGTGAAGTAACTGGGGTAACGATACTTAACGTCATGTCTCAGGGCGATGAGTACAATGTAGTGAAGTATACACCATCCTAACTAGTACCACATTATTATGGGCGAGCGTATCAATTATCATCAGGTAAATGTCTCTCGCTTGTTTCGTAGCTTAGTTCAATAAAAAAATATTAAAAATATGTATTAAACGCAACAATTTAGATAATAATTAAATGTAAAATGTACTTAACAACAATTAAATTATATTCAAGCGACAACAATATTTTTTTGGTAATTCATTATGTCGCTGAACATGTTAATGTTGCTTATTTGAAGATTAAGTAGTTATTTTTCTCGTATGAAAATAATTTTTAGTAAGGAGGGTTTATGTTTTCACAAATCTATGTGTAGGGACTTTACTGATTTTAGTTGATGAGAACGAGATACCAACGACCTTGGCGGCAGCGGAGCCGGCGACGGTGGACACGTGCTCCGCATCACAATGCGCACATGTGCCTCCGGCTGGCACCGCGTCGCCCTCCTCCGGCTCTTTGTTACCTCTTACTTCGCTTCGGGGAATACTATTCACGGCGATGTCTACCAATGCAGTCAATACCCCCAAAAGATAACCTCCATTGTTCCGTACTAAGGTAAAATTAACATTCTAAATATTTCTCATGTTGTTTAAGATCATCGGTATGTATCCGACATACGCATAATACATACATAATTTATTTGCATACAAAAAGATTCGATACAAATATCTAAATTTTTTGATGTTTTACTCTACAAAGCGATAAGACGAAGGACCGATACGTTCACCTGATGATATGCTTACCCACAACAATCTTTCTCTTTTCTGATCTTCCTTTACTTCTTCTATCTACGTGCATGTTTAAATTTTCTAACAATATGATTTTATTGTCATACTAATACATACTTTATTAATTCTTATTTTTTCTATTATATTATCTTTTTAAAATAATTTCATGTATAGCGACAAAGTGAATATTTCTTTATTATACTCTTAAAAAGAGATAAGACGAAGGAGCGATACGTTTTCCTGACGTGGCCCGAGTCCCTGGACCCATTATCAGACGAGCTGTCTTAGTTAAAATATAATTTGCAACATTTACATTAACAGATAATATATGCCACAATGTAAAGATATAGTTAAAATGAAATACAGTCCGTCTCATCGTACTTATCGTCTTAAGAATTAAGATAGGACACGTAAATACCTCCGTAGTTTCACTAACGCCATTCAAAAAGGATCCCAGTGATAATTACTCATTACTGTTTACACATCTACTTAGAGGCTTACTACCAGTGTCTTGGTGGTTTCTGTGTACTAAACTGTTAACTGATAACTTTTAGATCAAAAATAAAGTCAAAATGAATACTCAAACAATTTATTAAACGAATATGAACATATTTATACTATATACCGTTCAATAAGTCTCTTTTTTGTGTATGTGTAACGTATTTACTTTAGAATGATCATGTTCAAATATAATAACAAACAGACTAAATATAGTAATTTCCTTGTGTTTAGATTACCTCGACATTTAGTTACCCTATATCATATACATAAGTCGTAAGATAAGACGTTTTATGTCTTCAAGGGCTTGATACATATGAGGCGTGCGATCGTTGACATATGCAGCATTGTTTGACGTACTGTGTATGTGCGTACCAATTTGCACATAGTGTATTGCTGCGTTAAAAAATTTTACTTCAGACATATAGTGACAACGTATTTTGAATATTAATGATTATTATAAGCTACAAAGTTGTGATATTAATATTGATTATATTAAATTTTCAGCTGGAAGATGCCAAGCGCTAAATATCATGATACTCCATTGTGGATATGTATCGGATTAGAAGATTAAAGAAGTTTAACTATATCACCGGTCTGCCTTGTTAGGGACTTTTATCTCTACTGTGAACATGCAGCAACTGGAGAACTTAAGGTTTAAAGCCATAAAGGGTATGGAAACTATAATTACCATACAATTGTTTAGTTATCAAAATGTAAAACTAATGTAAAACAATGGTAAGTAATCAAATAATGTATAGGTTTTTAAAAAAAAAATCATGTACATTTAGTTAAACAGTAGTTGCGCATTAATAAATATGAAAGTTATTTTGAAATTCAAAATACCCAATGATAAAAATCAGTATTTGAAAAAAATTAATAAACATATTAATTAAAAGCGGTATTTTTCGTACAATCGAACGGTAACTTTTAGCCACTTAACGATTTGGGGTAAGGATAATGTATCGGTAATGACAAACAACCGATTTTTAACATCGAGGGCAATTCGTATGGGCGTATCGAGGTTAGTGTGACTCAATGAATAACGGTTTGAAGCTTGATCTGCAACTGTACAGTTCGTACAAAGCCGTAGGCCATTTACCGACATACTTCATTAACAACAACGAGATAACAAATATTATTGACTACTATTTAAAACCCAAAATTTTATTTACGCATAAATCAAAAGTAATATCAATAAAATCAAAAAATTAGCAACTTTGTCAATACATGTATTAATTTGACCTAACTTAATAACTCTTGTTCTTTAACTAGTCAATAATAATGAAATAACAATAATAATCAACAATGACTGATTGACAGTAAGAGAGGTAGAATGTCATCTTTCATTATATAGAAGACATTTACATTTCATTATTCATACTTGCGTTTTCTACAATAAAAATAAAACGGTGTTCATGTACTTGTAGACAACACTCACTTCCGTTGGGACGAACCTTTGTTTGTTCTGTGTGTAAGTGTTTGAATCACTCTGTTATGCTATGCATTTATCGCCGAGGTGTACAAATAATAATTTTAAGGAAATTTTCATTTAAAACATGCATTTTTCGACTCAAACTATTGTATGCACTTGCTATTTGTCTTATTCAAAAAAAATATAAACGGCGGAGGAAAACGTCTAGATAAAATCAACATTAAATGGGTAAATATTGAAATAAAAAGTTAACATTGGGATTGGCAAATTACTTGCTGCATATGCGTCTGATATAAGAAATATGTTGTATATTATAAAAAATTGTATTAAAACGTAGAGCAATTTTAGTGATTGCATGTATACGAGCATATAATAACGCTTCAAATTATTATATATGTATATGCAATATACACTATCATCATTCATAACAATAATACGTAAGTAGCTACAACAGGCACTACTTGTGTGTATGATCATATTCGTACAGAAATTAAAAAATTTACTATTTACTCATTAACATTTAATTTACACGAAATAATTGTTCTATACTACATTTTACTATATTTCTTTCAATCACCTGTCTATTAAATACTAATCAAATATTTAAATTAAAATTATTAGTTTCTAATAAAGACAGATTTATAACAGATATATTTAGTTTGAATTTTATATCTCTTTTTAAAGTATGTAAGATGTCAAAGAGTTATTTGGGCATCGTCAGCAACATAGTTCCAGGTAACAATTCTGCTTACATATATAAGGAGTACAGATACCTTTGAGGTATGCGTTACTAGAAAGTCTTAGACTATCTATAAATTTATATAATGATATCTGGAGTATTATCTTTTAAAGTTCAAAAAAATTATTGCAGTCGTTAAAAGCCATGCGTTTTTAGTGAGATCTTCAAATTATGATTTCTTCTGGCCTCGATAAATGATTTGTTATGTGAAATAGTATTGCTGTATAATAATAATTACCGCAGTACTAGTAATTTTTACCTAAGTAGAACATTAACAGACAATAAATTATAGCGTTGAAAGATGTAATTAAACATCATTATAAGTGAAATGGTCTTGACGGCCTTGTTAAATCGCACTAAGAAAGATTATTCCGGAATCCATTGTCATTTACTAAGTACATTAACTCAAAACCTGTCTATCGCGTTTACTTAACATTAGAAATATGTAGAATAACCGCATCTTTTATTTGATTGAACACAACTTATTTTATTAAAGAATTATAATCGACACTACATGTAATTAATGTATAATCAATGTTATAATTATGTTATATAAAACACTCGATTAATTAGATTATTTATATTCCATACAAATAACAAAGACATTATTTGCATTACTTATCCACGTAAAAATTAATTTTAATTGTTGGTTTACTATATAAAATGACCAACACGCGTTTTTTTCTGAGGTAACTAACCACACATCGTGGCCTCCGTAATATTTGCAACTGTGTTCCATAAGGTAATAGTATCATTTAAATGGTCTATTTAAATATTAACTGGTCATAAACGTTAGTTATTGCACCTGCTAACGTAGTCTAAAACAATAATAGAACTCTACGGTCTATTTTGTAGTAACAACGTTTACTTACACGTGGCTACTAATGCAGTATAATGGAGCACGTTTCGATAATTATGTTTATTATTTTTTATTTATATGTCTATTTATTTAATCGGTATTTCATCACTCTTACTACATGCCACATACAATTATACTATGATGAACAAATGAGAAGAATAAATGTAATTATGAATAAACATCGCGGACTATTAATCACTTACTGAAAGGGAAATTTTATTTCTATCAACGCCTATAAAAGGTTTATTTATAAAAATTGGAACAAAATCACAACATATATTAAAATTTAATATTTATCGTTAATATAAAAATTATATTTTAAAAACGTCATCCATTATAAGTAGAATTGCAACTTTAAACATTAAAAACTTTTAGTTTTACGTAATATTTTAAATATACCATAAAACGATGACAAAGTTTTATTTTTAATGACTATTATATTTGTAGCAGGTGGATACAAATCTTCAAATGTGATTGTTATTGTACGGCGCACTTAGTTTCAATATGTATTTTTTAGTTTACATCCATTACAATTAAATCAAACATTACATTTAATTATCTATTTAATAACACTCACAAGAATGTCCGTTAGAAATAAACATCCTGCGATGACTCGACAAAAAATCAAGCAAATAAACCTTGGCAGTAAGGTACAAATAGAATATATAAATAATACACTTCTTGCTATTGTTGTCTTCTGTATCTATATGCAATCTTTTACATATTTACAAAATAAAAAAAAAACAAATAATTTGTATTTTACGTCAAAATTGTGACAAATGTTATAAAAAGTTTGAGCTTTGTGCTAGCGAGCTAAACGAGTTTTGTTTTGCTATCTTCTACCCCTAAGGTTTTATTCAATTCCTCAGTTAGCTTTCTATAAATTATGCTCCTACATACACCAGTCACTTGAGTATTAATTCTTTAGTTTGTAAAAGCGTAGAAACTGTACGATACCATAAGCATTCGGTAAAACCAAATACCACTAGAAAACCAATATAATTTAGAAATAACAGATTTTTATAACCGCCCTCTGTCAGTGTGGTAAATTAAAAAAAAACGTAACTTTGATTATTTGACAGATTAACTCGAATATTAGCAGTGGTATGTTTATGTTATCCTTTGTCAACTATAATAAAACTTCGCCTCAAGATAATCGCTCGATAAACTAGCTCATAGTACATCATCGTTCGATCTTATTAATTCGCGCATGCAATAAATAATGACATTAATAATGACTTTCAATTACGAAGTTATTGTCAAAAGATTTAAATAGAAACTATCGCGTGTACACAAACATTATCCCGTAGTGGAAGTTATAAAATATAATTTTTTCACCGTCTACGTCTACCGTTTGTACACGCGCGCCTTTAATCACGTGTTTGCATTGTTTGTTTCAGTAAGAATAAACTACTATCTCTTGATAACCTTCAATCATTCGTAAACACATGTACAAAAATAACAACCCTCATTTGTTATAGCATCTGGTAAACAAACTAGCAACAGTTCACTTGGTGGAAAGTGACCACTGCCGCTCAAAGACAATCGCAAACCCTCAGGGTCGCGGTCGCGTTGCTGACCTTATAATAAAATGATGCAGAAAGTTTATTAAAATAGTTATTTTTTTAATTAAATAAGTTAATATTTTCTGCAATCGATGTGTTAAATTATATTTTTGACCGGATTGTCACTGGTCCCAGAATAGGATTTATCATGTACCGTGGACCTGAGAAAGCAGAGCACAGTGTGCACTTAGCCTAATACCTCATTTTTGAAGTTAAACGTTGACTCGGGCAGCTACACTATATATTATTTACAGGATTGGGAGGTCGTTGAGCTTTTAGATGGCTTAAAAGGGCGCTCCATGGAGTGACTAGGCGCAAAGGCCCGTTGGAGGAACTTCGACTTGGTGGGATGTACTTGTCTGATTGTCTTCGCTTGGAGAAGTGGCGGAAAAAATTCCAGCAAAGTTTCATCTTTTAGGATTATTGGGGCTCCGCGGCTCCAGAAATGTTTAGGCCTACCTCGCCGGTGATATCGACTTGTTGTCAAATAAAGTAAATTTACATATCATGTCCTAAGACGCCTAGCACAATGTGGTGTAACTCTATTTACCTATTAATGGTAATATAGTTACATGCAGTAGAGTGCAAAATTGCCGTGTTCCTGTTTGAGTGCTTTGTAGTAAGTAAAGTTACGGTGTAACGTACCAATCAACATCATACACAGCAGCATCATAACTAAGGTTTTATTTTTATTGATAGGCGTATCACTTAATACCAGGTGAGTGTCCTGTTAACCACGGTACTTTGTCAAATAAAATAAAATCATCGACTTCAACTATGGTATGAAGACGACGCGCAAACAATGAGCGGGAGCGGTGAGCATAGGACGGTGGCCGTGGCGCGCATGCTGAAGGTCGCAAGGCGCTTCCTGCGTGCGTGATGAGCATGCGAGTACTGTCGGCACACCGCATCATGACTTGTCACAGGTGTCAACCATAAAACCACTGACCGAATGTGACATCTCCAGCGCATTGACCGACCGTTAAGAGGAAACATATATACATTTTATGTTATTTAATAACAAAAACCGTTTTACTAAATTTTTTAATATATAAACGTGAACGCATTAAATAAATTAGAAATCGCACAACGCACAAAAACAGGATATAACGTAATAATAATTATTGACGGTGGATAAAGACCGCATAAAAGAAAATATTTGGTAATTTTGTAGATTCTTAATAGCAAACAACCTTGAGTGATTTATTAAACGAAATCGCAAAAACAGACCGCACCAATACTTTCTGTATTTTAAAAGAAATGTTAAAAAAATATAAGTAATCATACTTTTTTATTTCAAATAAAGTGCGGGATATGATAGTAAGTGATAAACCTGACCAGTATGATGCTAATTGATATGATACGGATCTACTTCACGGCTCATACCACAGCAATTTTACTTACTACAAACCACTCAAACCAGAATACGGCAATTTTGCATTCTACTGCATAATCTACCAACAACCAGTAAATATACATGCGCATTGATCAGGTGGTTAAAGAGATAATACAGCAAATAAGTAGCAAGAACAATAGCTCTTAAAAGCGCTTTGAGTCGGCTGTTAGTTCCGAAAAATAAATTGTATTACGGTACCTGCGCGGTAACCCGGTCGTTAGATGAGCTGGTACAGATTGAGGTTACTGTTTATAGACACATGCGATCTAGCTACGCAAATAACACTTACATTTCTCACGTTACTTTAAATTATGGTCATTATATTCGCAAGTTCTATTTTACAACAGCACAAAATACCTAAAACCTTCCGAAATCCGCGCTGTTGTTCCCATATTGTCATTCTTAGAAGTAAGCTCATTTTGTTACATCTTAAAATCTCACAATACCTAACCTAACAGTTCTCTTCGTGTTATCTTTTTTGTTACCATGAAATACTTAAAAGGATATTTTTAACGAGACTGGCAAATTCCATTCGGGTTAAAGCCTTCTGTAAAATAATCAGATCAACCTTTGTTCATAGCACATAGTAGTTAAACGCATAGATTCCTATATGAGATTTATTAGTGCACTGCTACCGCCGTCTTTCCTAAAAATATGTTTGTTTATCTTAATAGTAGATAGACAGATTATAATAACAAAAATATATTTCATTTTAAGTAACAATGTATGCTCGTATTAAAAAAAATCAACTTTAAATGTTTAAATTTACGCTACATGCAAAGATTTACCCGTTATAAAAATCTTTATTTGTACGTTCGCAAACATACCTATGAAGGTTGTAAGTTCAACGTTCTATACACCGTAGGAAATTTTACGTGAGATGTCCTTTCGATGGTACATGAGTCGAATTTTGATATTGAATTAATCGCAGACGCAGGATCGATGAAAACAAAGACCAGCAAAGGTTCTTCACACTTTCTGACTCTACCATTGTTTTCACCGTAGGAATTTAGCAGGATAGTGACCCTTACCAAAAATGGTTTACGTTAATCATAACAGGACCTATTCAATGAACAGGAAATGCGTTGTGTACATTCGTGATTACTGTACGAATTACAAAATATATACTATCTTTTCATAAACGATGTATATGTTGACTACGTAAACATAATTTATACGTATTGTGGTTTCGTGATCATGTATAATAAAGAACCTATATATTTCGTCTTTAGTTACGCGTATCCTAGTAACGACGTTAGCAGTTCAATACTTTTTATCACAGCTGATTCAGACATTGTACTCTGACAGGATTACTCATTAAATTGCAATAGCTATACATATGCGCAATTTGCATCGATTACCTCAAGCATACTAATGCAGATACAAAAATAAATATAAGTATGACGATGTACGATATCCGAACGCGATAATTTTTGCTCTTTTTGCTCTGCTTTAACAAATTAAGAGATCACAAATTGCAACAGAAAATATTCACTAAAAATGTATTTATTATTCGCTATATATATATATACATATATATAT
>DWGN01000186.1:0-11492 GCA_018247655.1 Euryades corethrus
CATTCAGTCCCAGGATCAAATCAATAATAAATCCGTTAAAACGCTGCGGCCGCTACACCACCATCCGAGGTCCGAACACCCGGAGCCTAAAGCAATTACATACCGGGACATCAACAGATCGCGCAAGAAATTGGTGACTAAAACCATATCATCGAGCGAGTCGTCGCGCAACACGAGCCCCCCGCAGGTGAACAGCAATAGAGTGAGCCGTTCCAAGTCGAAGCAAGTGAGAGCACAGGCCATGTCTCAGGACAGCCTCACCACCAGCTCACGGCCTCGCACCGCGGAGCCGTCCACGGACTCGTTGAGCGAATCACAGGCGAGCATCGGCAACCGGTACACGACCTACGTAAAGACTGTTCACGGGAAAACGCGTGCCGCCAGACGTAAGTACTACTTAGTTATTTAATCAATTGTCAACATTCCTACCGGGTACTTCGTATCCTATTTAATACATTGAAACTACTACATTAACATCAGTAAAAGCACACAACCTCACTAGTTGAGGAGTAGTCTTCTGGAGAGGGGAACCCGTCTTGTAAACCTCATATTTTAAGTCTTTTGTTACCTATTTGACTTTAAACACTGTGATCCCAACACGATCGATTTCATGGCATTTGTGTCTTATTGTATTTTGACGTTTATTATTTACATTTTGTGGCTGTGGTTTTTACCAAAAAATTTAAAATCTTTGCAGCAACCGAAACGGATAAAATTAGACAAAACGCTGAAAAAACTACAAAGCCGTACAAAACTTTGATTCCCGTTCCTCAACCGCAAAAATATAGGACAAAGAAACAAAGCGAGCCTGCTTCGAAAGCTTCAGCAAGCACAACACAAGGGGAACGCAAGTTGCCCGGTTCTCTGATGAACGCCACTAAGGCCAGCCAAGCGAAGATGGTAACAAAAATAGTAAAGGATCCCAGAGGGAGTGCCCCTAAAGTGATGCATCAAACATGCAAAGGGAAGCAGCCGGTGCGCCGGGCGCCGCAGCCCCCGCAGCCGCTGCTGCGCTCCGGTACATTCCTCAAAGACGAACCTGCAAGGAAACCAGACACAAACCCACCACTAGCCGAATAAACTGTAGCGCCTCTTATTCAATTGTACTTAATAAATTAATACCCAATAACCGTTCGTTGTGTTAGGTAGTCATCGCTTGTATCGGAAACACTTATTGTTGAAGTTAAATCATTTTATATATCAAACTCACTTCATACGACTATTGGGTCTCACATGAAACGTCTTCTTTGTCTTTTCATTGATAAAAATTTTTTAAATGTCCGCATTGTAAATTGTATTTTGTGACAGTGCGCAAAAAAATATTAAGAGAGGTAATTCAAAGAGAAACGTATTGAATATTTCTTTATTTTTTTAATGAGAGATCTATTTAGAGGGAGACGGGGCAATCGCTCCTGATTCCTTAGATGTACTAGTAAACGCATCCGGATATAATGGCCTAGTGATTTAATATAATGCAATGATTTATTATTAGTCAGATATAAGCTTTATAACAGAAATGTTATAAAAAAATGTAATATTCATTAGTGCAGCTCACCATGGGCACCTTCCACAATTAATATATATTTTCCTAGAGCACAAACTGAATCCCGCGACCATGCGTGATGGGATCGTGTCCTCTTTAAATTATTATATCTCTATAAATGACATGACATGGACTGTAGAAATCATAAATAAAATATTTATTAAAACTACACATGTAATATTTAATAGTTAAGTGAAAATATGTTTACGATCTCATTGTAACTGTTAATTAATGTATATTATAAGTGTAATTGGTTAAAAACCGCCATGTTATATTTTAATAGTTGAATATCCGCGTATTGTGTATATATTAATTTATTATTTACTTTTATATTTTGTTGAAATTAACATTGATCAGTATTATTGTAGACATAAATAGAACTTGTACGACGTCGTGGCGCTTCAACCTTGTAAAGTGATGTAGTATCAAAATTATAATGTTCACCAATTAATCAATAAACAACTCGAACTCAAGGAGATAATTAATTATATTTAAATAAAAAAATATTATTGTCGCATTATCTCTTTTAATTTAACACATTGTATGGACAGTAATTGTATCAGTAACCAGCAATTAATAAATAAGGAACTTCGTCGTTGTAGCGGCCAAAAGAAAATTATTATTGATCACACTGTATGCCTGCAGGCATTCTACATCAGATAACCTTGAACCCCCTCCGTCAGATGTAGCGCGGCGGGTACGTTAGTGAATGGATTACAATAAAACTGAATATATTATATAAAATACAAACTGGTACTATTGTGTATTTTGAAGATTAAATAGAAAAGTGAAAAATACTTTTAAACGTATTGAACTAGCCGGTCTACTGCTCATTCTGTAGAAACCTCGTAAGCAGCTCAACTGTACGAGGGAGGACATTCCAAATACCGTTTATTACTGCTGCTCTGATCTGAATAAAGACACCATTGCAGCTTATCGCTGTCCACTCCTGAACATACATACACACATACTCTGTAGACTACCAGCGTATCGGTTCCATGTCTGCAACGTCCAACAGCTCACAGTACTCGCGTCTCTGCTTCATTACCACAATAGTTGAGCCCCGTTTCTAAATTGTATTAACATCACTTGTCTTCGAATATGGCAGGAGTGCGATTGCATTATTGTCAAAGCTTTTGAAAATTAATACACAATACTTACGCAAATTACATGAAAAAAAGTAGGCTTTCATAAATTAAGTCTTTTATTCCAGAAAACGATACAATATAGCATAATTGTTACAACAATACAACACAGATTTTTTTTAAGTTTATTGTATTTAAGATCGTGATTAGAAAAAAAAATCAATAAGTTTTGAATGTCCCAATACATTATCACTCTGTAGTGAAATAATGAATTTCATAACGAGCCTCAAGTTGAATGTTAACAAAAGCTTCGACTAGTTGAAGATTTATTAAGTGAAGCTTTTAATATTCAATGAGAAATCGCCGTGTCAAAGGTAAAAAAAATTATCCATCTAAGTCTACATTATTGAAGCTATGCCACGCTAACATGTATACACACACATATATATATATAACTAGCGGCTACTTTTAGATTTATAACGAAACTTGTTATGACGTACCTCTCCATAAAATACACATTTATATGTATATATATTAAAAACGTTCAAAGGTACGTTAAAGTATCGTAGAATTAGAAATGTATAGTCAAATAGCAACGCCGCGAGCGTTCGGGAGAGGTTCAATGATATATGATTTACGATCTGCGAACTGGTTTCCGTTCGTATGAAGTGATGTGCGACCGGGACCCGTACCAGTCACTCTCACAATACCAAATTCAACATATACAATGAAATGGTCACATGCCCCTGAAAATTTACTATTCCGTGTCACACATAACCAGACAACTAGTTAAATTTTGAAAATAATTAATGTTACATTGTATATGATAACAAACGGTGACTTTATTACAGGTTCCGGGTCCCCGCTGTTCACTGATTGAGTGCGGCCAATGAATCCATACAAACAACATGCAACGAGCGGAGCCCCGCGCTGCTAGTACTCATTGCTCTCCCTCACTTGTCAAACTACCTAATTTTAATAAACGAAAACTAAAATTTTTTTATATATATATATATATGGTATATATACCAACCGCTTGAGGTATGGTCACACTATGAAGTCAAATGCCCCTCACCGTTAACACACCTAAGTATACCGACCACATTCCACCGGCGGAAGCGCTCAATACCACTAAACAAGTGATAATATTTAGAATTTGCGAATTAAAAATCCAAAAGGTAGATAGCAAAATACCACAGTTCCACCATTCCATTCCATTAAATACGAATACTTAGTGATAAGATACTCACAAGGCTCTTTACAAACATACTGACTAATCTATAGTCTATTAAGTAGAGTTGTTTTGTACCTTGAAACGAATGTACCACAATGAACGTAATATAAACGAAGCTACACTACTACAAGACAAACAAACAGGATCTATTATACGCGAGTTATCAACGAATTCGTATGGGCTGGTTCCTGCTGACACGTACAGTTAAGTGTACGGGCAGGGCACGAGGAGTGTAAGGGGTGAGCCGCTGCGTTCAGATAGTGAAAGTGGTGCGAAGCTTTTGGGTTTATGATTTGAAGCTGCCTTGTGCGAGAGGGTCGCTTCAAGGTGTGGGTGGTATGCGGGGGTGACCGAGGGCTTGTCGGAGCGGTGAGTTCACAAGAGGAACTTGCCGATGATGATACCGAGAAAGGCCATGCTGAAGGCGATGGCGATCCATGGGATCAGCGTTATCTGAGCGTGCTTCTCGGGCCCGTAGGAGTGGCGGCGGCCGCGCAGCTCGCCCACCGACTGGTGCAGGCG
The DNA here is from genome assembly GCA_018247655.1 of Euryades corethrus. Lineage (NCBI taxonomy): Eukaryota > Metazoa > Arthropoda > Insecta > Lepidoptera > Papilionidae > Euryades > Euryades corethrus. The sequence continues at coordinate 4,385 of DWGN01000186.1, forward strand.
CAGCAGCTCCTCCTGCGACCAAAAGCGGCTCCCCTTAATACATTATACCAAGCCGCACATTATACATACATACATAATGCATACATACAACTAGCAACATGCTCTAATCTATGTTAATTAAAAAAAATGGCGCTCTGTTTATAATGATTCATGTCAGCGTTGCTTTTAATAATAAATTATTCCGCAGCTATGAGGACTTGTATTAGGTAATGTAGTATATGTAAGGATACACACACAACACATTGTGGTCGAGCGCTTTGTACTGTAACTGCGATCAAACAATTTATTGAAGTGTGCGGGAATTTTATCGCGCAAACAAAGCATTGCTTATTAAAAAAAAAACTTTTTTTCTTTATTTTCTTGTTTTTTTAATATAAAAACCGATTAACTTATGGTTTGCAATAAATGCATTTCACGTGTCCCGACACCAATGTGTTGAAAGATCAAATCGATTCACAACAAAAACGCGAGTTTGTGAATCGATTTGAAACAATTCATGTATCAATAAATAGATTGATTGATTGTATGTAAATAATAAAAAAGAAAATCTCCCTGAAGCTCCTATTAATAAAATATTTACAGGAAAGGCAGGATTAGCGTCCACCGCCATAATAATGTGGGATGTGGATACTTAGGATGTTTACACTGCGCACCACATCGCGTAGATCACACAAAGATAAAGTATGCTACGCTACAATACCACTGTTTACAATAACTAATATTACTTCACAATAAATGCTAACATAATCAAAAAAAAAAGGTTCAGCTTGAGGAGTAAAAAGGCTCTATTTATTGTTGGTAGATGAGGAGGACTCCCGACAGTAGCAACATTAAATGTTGTGTATTAATACAATAAACGCGTCCAATAATAATGATAACAAAGCAAATATTATATTATATTTATTACAGTTATTATTTTCAACAACTACTTAGACATTAAAGCGCGACATTATCATTATCCCTTAACAAAAAATATATTAAATGACAGTTTCATTTGAAATGTTTTGCGGATGTAAGCTACCCCTGCACTAGTTCATTGCGTTTGTGTAATTATTCAATATCTATTTAAAGAGATTATTCATATAGTCATCGGTTATGAGGAAAACAAAGCAAAAACTGAAATCCATATATCCTGTTGAAGAGTGCACAGTGCAGCAAGAGCAGAAGCTTTGATAATAAGGTCGCCGGTACTCGAGTGAGCGCGGGGTAGTCGATACTACCGCGCGCTCCACTCGCCGCACTTCAACAATACACTATTACATAGATCCAGGCCCGACCTGACGATCCCCGCTCATCGCCACTGTACTTTACATCTATTCGTTGAATAAAAAAATATATTTTCAGATCTGTAGGCGATGTGATGCTGCGTGAACATCCTAACAGAGTATTCACAATTGTGGCTTTAAAAAATTTCGATAAAACGAATATTATACATACAGAAGTTACATTGAAAGTTTACAAATATGATAGCCAAGGTAGCTATAAATAAATAAATAAAAATAAATAACAAAACTGCGACATGGAATATAACTTTGATTAATGTACATATAATAGACAGATATTAAGACATTTATAAGTTTTTGTTATATATAAGTTTTGTTGTAGTTAAGTTGATTTCTGTACAATATTTATTTTAACAACTTAAACAACAAAATGCAAAAATGGCGCCCGAAGCGGAATTTGTGAAATTGTTCGCTAAGCAATTTATAATTGCGCTTTAAAAAACTTACTCGCAATGAAAATATATTTTACTATCAGCAAGTAAACAGTAAGCGGTGCGAGCGCTAGCGACAGTTGATTGTATTGGAGTACCGACAGCGGCCAACAATTGACATCAATTCCACATCCACATGGTGTTAAGTGACCATGGCCTCGGAGACGATAAAGCTTTCTCAATAACTGCCTTTTAATTATGTGAACAGCACACGATTTTACGTGTGCACATTACGATATGCCGATGGTAGATAACGGGCGAGGTGGACTCCACGTGGAACAAAACCCACATTTAATTATTTATTTCACATTACTTTCCATTAAATTATTATTATATTATTGCTGAAGTCTCGAGTCCAAGATCCGAGAAGGATGTTTCTATGATTGGATATAGTCTCGGACTCTACCGACGATCACTGATTAAAAAGTATTGTTGTTTATTTATACCTCTCTCTAGCTATGAGGCATCAGGAATGCATCAACATATATTAAGAGACAAATTATTGGCTATACAAAGATAATGTCTATTCGCGTTAATATTTACAAAATTCTGCTTCTCTCTGATGATTCTTTTTATTATTATCTTTAAGTTAAAACGCCAGCACTAAACGATTGAATTTTCTTTTTCGCTGTACAATATTAGTATGACGAGTGAAGAGATAACTAGCGGGGCTTTTGAATGTTTGAAGGCTACTGATGCAAAATAAGAAAATGGAAATTCGCAAATGCAAAATAACATTATAAACTGTTTAATTAAATTGAAACTTTGTTGCTTCTGTGTGTTTTTAGTCAAATGACACATAAGCATACAGTCAAACAGCTGGTAAACTAATCGGTGGTAGATGGAGGATAATTATTAACTATGAAACAGTGCAAAGTGAAGCAAACTGCTGCAAGTAAACTGTTAAACTTAAACTAATTTCATGCATAACCAACTATTAAATAAACATGTTAACATTGCTTTAAAATAAAAATCAAGAGGAAGCATATCAATTAACTAGATCATGTGCCGGCCATAAAAATCAACTTATTGATAGTCAATGGACCTATTTAACCAATCAGAAAGATATCGCAACACAGAGAGACAAGATAATCAACACGTCTTATGGGAATCGTTCAAACACGATTGAATGTGAAAGCCCAATGGTACCGATAGCTCGAAATGACAACTCACTTTAAGTTGTAGATTCTCATGTCTTAACTTGCTCTCTTCCTCTCTCAGGAGGATGACTTCGGAAGTCGCCTTTTGCAAATCGCTTTCCACGTTTTCGGACTTTGGTAATGTCAATGTCTGTAATAACAAATTATAAATATAAAGATAATAGATACAGTGCGCGCCCGGGAGCCCTCCTCCGCCCTCCTCTACTCGACGAAACGCAAATCAAAATACAAAATATGCTCTTACTGGGTGTTTGTGCTATCTAAATTATATTCAATTCAAAACTTATAAAAACAAATCAAATATTCAAAGCGATACATATATTTAATGAAAAGAAAATTAATAATTTCAAATCAGTTCAAGTGTATATGATCAGTTTAATATGATGTGATCAGGTGATAGTATAAATAAAACAATACTTCTCAACGCACCCATTACTGGAACCGGACGCCCTCCGAAAGGCTCGATACGATGCAGTTAGAACACTCATAAAATATCTGACGGACGTTGTATAAATTTATATCGATTCTATTGTTAGAAAACAACGAGTCGTTATCACTGTAAACGCGGTGCTGTACGCTACGGTACAGGTGAGGTGGTGGTCCGCTGTGACGTCACCACATAAACAAACATGATACTGTATCACTGTATCATCCAAAATGTTTAACATGGCGTATATTACTTTATCAGTTGAATACATTGAGTGTGTGTCCTTGTGAGAGAAGGCTCCGGGTACCAGTAATGCGAATGTGAAGCGACGGCTTAAACATATCCATTAGCGAGTAGGAGGTGGTCCCAGACCGTCTCGACGTGGGGCTACGTGAACACCACCAACTGAACTAGTATTTATTTGTATATATATGTATGTGTGCCGTTAGTATATTGTATTTACGTCTCGCGGCACTAATTAATAATAAAGGTACCGTTGGCGCGTTTATAATTCCAGCAGTGTGCTCCGCTTCCTTCCGCTTTGCTTCGCTCTGGATAAGACCTTCTACAGCATCCTGCAAGATAATTTCACAACATACCATTTCCTTGACAGTCTCCACTCCGTTCCAAAGCTCGTTGTCGACATCACATCAAAACATTGTGATACTTTGCAATGTTTCAATAATCATTTATAATGCCAATAATGTGTTTCAACGAAATCTGACTTACAAATAATCGAAATTTTTTCCCCCCTTTATTTACCATATTAATATTTCGTAAAAACAAAAAGAAAATCATCAGCACCAAAATTTTTTATTTTTATGTCGTTATCAAAGCTCTGTGGCTTAAAGCCTCAGAGTTGGTTATTAAATGAAGGTGTATCCTTGCATGTACCAAAGGTCTACATGTCTTCACAATATGGGTATGCCATGTCGAATATAAAAAAATCAGTGTCAGGGGAGACTGTGCAAATAAAAATTGAAGAAGCTCACATTCACTACAACAACATAATGTGTGAGTGGTTCTGTACTCCATCTAGTTGTGCAGTTTTATCCAACATTTAACTGTATTTTGTGTCAACGAGAGCAATAGGGAACCTCACACACACCACACGCGCACACACACACACTTCAACGTAAACATCGCAGACGACACCAAAGAGGTCACATCTCACCTTCGTGGAGGACTTGGTGTCATCAGCCACCGCCACTCGCTTCTTGGACAGCTCGTTCTGAGCGGCGTTGTCGCCCGAGTTCTAGACCAAAACAGAAGGAGACATATTATCATCTAAATACAATACGGGATGGTTTTGGAGTACTAATACAGTGCTTACGGCACTTGAGTAATCAGATACTACATCATCGGAGGTGGTTCAATAACCGAGTATAAATCGTAATGTTTATAAAACATTAAACTTTACAGTCAATAAAATATTCAGTAGTACATAGAGAGCCTTCGTCAGAGTACTAGATTGTGAATATTAAACTAGTATTATGTTGTATAATATTGAAAAGTAATGTTTGTATGTTACCTCGTGTACTACTTACATTCAAATTGGACACTCGCGGTGTTTCGAAGACGCATTTGAGCTTGTAATCCATTAGCTGGTCGACACTAATCTCCTTCCACTGAAACGAAACGGAGGAAATAAATAAATGAGAGGAACATTAACAACGGATGATGTTTAAATGATTTGTACAATTACCACTTGATCGATGTTAGTTTTCCCCTCTGGAGCAATAACGCTCTGTACCATGAACTTATGTTTATGTCTCTCATTTGGATCGAGGTAGATCGGCTGGGGCGTAACTGAAAATAAAATATTGAAACATTTTCAAATTGCGAAGGATAGGGTAGCGTCTCATCAGAATGTATAAATATATATGTTGTTCACTCACTTGCGATTTCAACTTTAGTGTTTGGCTCCAAAACACCCGAATTTGGGCGAACGCAATACTTCTTCGGTGCAGTCGTTTTTATTTTGAACAGCACTGTCTCCGAGGAGGGATTTGTCAACAGCATGTAAGTGGTAAACCCCTGCTCGAACAGTCCTGAGAAATCAACTAATTCCATCAGTTATAACGACCATTTCATCAAACATTGAGCCTGATTGCATATTAACACTATAACACTTACTAAATTCAAGTACTATAAATAGCAAATTAGCGAATGCGGTCGGTCGGTCGTTGCGCGATTTTATTAAACATCAATGCTAAAGGACAGTGACGGAAAGAGCATATCGATTAGTGAACGTCATGTGGCCGATGTTATATGTATTTATATATATATACGCAACTACCGAAATGTGTTATCTTATCCGTACACGATACTCACATACTCACACACTCACACAACTTATAAAGCTCTCATATCGAACACAACGACTCACTCTCCTCTCTAAAGTTAGTTGCAAGAGAATTGTTCGTAAGTTAGCATTTGTATGTTGTCAATGATAAAATGTATGTAGATAAAACCATTCAAAACTACACAAACATATAACACAAAAGCAGTACAACCATTAATCTGTATTTGAAAACAAAAACCGCCACAGTATATTAATTATAATATAAAGTTCTGTGTCACCAAATAAACAGACATTATACGTTATTGAATACATTAACATCACAAATAATAGGGTATCATACAGGAAATAATGTCAATATATGCATGTACCCACTCGTAATATTAGCTCAACAAACAGCTTTTTGTGCTAAACACAATACTTTTTAAGCAACTCTGTTTAATACCCGAATACAATATATATATATATATATATACAAGCCCTTATTAACAATTGAGACGCAAGTTGTTGAAACTCAAGTTATAACACTTTAGGACAGAATATTCACATGGATTAGTTTAAAACAATGAGTTCAAGATTTTCAAGGTCTAAACTATGCTTTTCAGGTAAATCAGCTTGCAATGCAGTTTCTGAAAACAGTTGTATAGCATTTTATATTAATTAAACTTAAATTTGCTTACACAAAATCTATGTTACCTGTATATATGTAAACATATATTTCAAACATAGAAATATTTAAACTAAAGTTGCTGAGTACTGTTATAAAACAAACTATTTGTAAAATTCCATAACATTAGATAATTATGTTTTGTTATAATATTTTACAATAGAATTAAATCCCCATAAACTGTTAAATGAAATACTCTGTTAACCAAAATTCAACAAATGTATCTCTTTCAGTAATATGAAATATTTAGCATGACTCGTAGTGTTAAATTAATTTAACTGTGAAACAATTTTATATGTAATTAATAATTTTAGAAACCTGTGCTGAAATACAGTTTCTCTTGAAGTTGTAAAACAATCAATAAAAATGAGATTGTATAATTGAAATTATCATATCTCTTTCCCAACAACAACTGGTCAATAAGCTTCTAAAAAATTATTTTGGCCATACTTTTCACACTTAGCAAGGAGCTGGAAAGCTTTCAATATGAATATTTGAATATGATTACTTAAATAAGGAAATAGATTATTTATAGAATTATTGTTAAGATAATGGTATATAATGTGATAATATACATAATGAATACTCAAAATACCAAACTATTGTATACAGTTGATATACTGAAATGTAATATTAATTTTTAATAAAGATTTGAAAAAACCAACTAACAATTTGTACCAGTCCCTTTGATAGTTATTAAGTTAAAAAATTTAGGTGATTTAACAACTGAAAACTAATATAAATATACCATCTGTATTTCGGAATAATTTATTCAAATAGAGAAATTATAATCATAAAAATATTTCCATGATTTTAAATTGAAAAAACAGCCATAGTC
>DWGN01000187.1:0-11488 GCA_018247655.1 Euryades corethrus
TCGGCCGTAAGCAATTTGGCCACCTTGTTGGTTAGGCCGTCTGATCCAGGTGCTTTGCGAGGTTTGAGGTTGCGGATGACAGTTACAACCTTGTCGCACGTTCACTCCATAGTAAGTTTAAAAAGTCTAAGGAAAACTTCAATGTGTAAGAATCTTCCCATGCATTATATTTCAGCATGTGGTATTAAAAATTTCAAGGATGATGTAACTATTGATTAGTTACATCATTCTGCATCTGTTATAGTTTACGTAAATCTAATACAAAAACATTTCCGTCACTAGCACTTGCACCAACTTTAGTGCCTCTCGAATTCCAACATACTTCAAATATTCCACCAGTTCCTTTGTAAGAGTGGACCAGACCTCCAGTTTGAGTAGACCATATATGAACACATTTGTCAAATGAACCACTAGCAAGAAATTTACCGTCAGGCGAAAAAGCTACACTGTAAACAGGTTCTGTGTGTTTGGTTAATGTGTGTATACATACACCTCTGTCAACGTCCCACAGACGAACAGTTGAATCGAAAGATGCGCTTGCAAGGATTAAATTCATATTAGGATTTTGTGTACCAGGTCCTGTTGGAGACCATTTAATTGTATAAATTTCTTTTGAGTGCGCTTCTAAATCATGAACACAGGTGTCATGCTTCATGGACCAAATCTTTAAAGTCTTGTCATCTGAACAGGATGCAAGTAACTGTCCTTGTGGATCCCATTTAATGGCATTTACTTCATTCTAAAAGAAAAAAGTATGTATAATTTTAATCAACCCTTTATTTTTGTTAGGAAATATATATTTTACAAAGAAATTAAAATGATGGTGGACATGTTATAAATCTTATAATTGTTTTTTATTTTAATTTTTTAACATTGTACAAACACTTACTGTATGTCCTTGAAAGCTTTTAATTGGTTTATCCACATGTAATCTGCACACATGAATACACTGGTCCGTAGAACAAGATGCAAATGACGTATTTGTCTGCCAGTCAACATCAAGAGCAGGTGCAGAATGAAAAGAAAATTGTTGTGTGCATTGGCCTGATGCTGCATCCCAAATTATTGTAGTTTTATCAACCTAAAATAATGTATTATTCATTCAATACTTACATAAATAGAGTGAAAATGTGCAAACTTTTATATTACAATATTAAAATTTTCTTATTGGTTTTAATGGCTTATGTCAATAACTACTGACCATGCTACGACAAATATAACATATATAATTATGTATCAACATCTTTTTAAAACAAAGCACAAATGACTATTGTTTCATTAATGGCTCTTTTTGTTGTATCTATATCACATCAATTTATGGGTGGCAAATGCTATAAAGTTAATGTAAACACTTTAAAGCATAAGATAATCCATAAAGACAAAGAATATTTTTCTTTAAGGATTCCACTACCTTTTATTATTAGTTATTTATATAAGGTGGGTTGACATTACACCAAGCAATACATATTGCATTACACAGTGCAATATGTACATATTATAATTAAACTAAATAACTTACTCCTGCACTTAAAATATAATTTCCCCTTTTATTCCATTTAAGGGCAAATATAGGTCCCTTGTGTTGACCAAGTGTAGATGCTAAGGTACCATCAGTTGTCCAAATTCGAGCATAGCCATCATAAGATCCAGTTGCTAATAGGTTGCCATCACACTATAACAAATCGTAATTTAAATGAATTCTTTGCAATGATTAGGTAACATTCTATAAACATGAGAATGACATTTTAGTTTATTAAGTAGAAATAATTAAGTGCAGCAAAAAATGTTCAAATAATAGTCAAAAACTATCTTTGAATAGAAAAATCAAATAGTAATAAACCTACATTCCAATCTAATGATGTCACATCTTTGTTACTGGGTACTTCTGCACCCCCTTTCTGAATACAATGCCGTAATACCAACTGGTTTGGTGTGGTAGCAGGATTGTCTGACATATCCCATATTCTGAAAAAATGAACATGTTTTAATGTAATCAAAAAATATAGAAACATAATTAACCAGTTACATCATGAAATTATTAATAAATATTTACATTTAGAACAATCAAAAATCTTATTGTTGGTTAGAGATACTTATTATATGACATTAATAAATAAAGAATACCTAATATTTTAAATATTCCCTACAGAAAGTTGTGTGAATTATTTGATTTTTTTTAAATTATATTACAATTCATTACAGACCAAACTTTTTTTATTCACATATGGAAAAGCTGGCAGTACAAAAAACTTAAGCCTTAAATGCCGAGAGCTTTTTTTTACAATCCTGGCCCATAAGACCACAGAAAATTATATGAAAACCTAGAATGTTTATAAGGATGAAAATTTAAACTAAACATTTAAACTGATTCTGGATTGAATTCAATATATTTACTTAATTTATAATTTTATGAATTACTAAGGCCCCCTAGCGAGGCCTTTCGGTTGTTAAGGATAAAAACAAGTTATTTATGATTATGACTTTGATTCAGTAATGAAAAAAGTTATAAAACTGAAAAGATGAGTGGTTTCGAATAATTTGCACTAAATTTTTTTTGTGTTGAAAGTAGTAATTGGCACATATTTTCTTTTAGCTCAACCAGATAGTACATACCTTGCTGTACTGTCCCCTGAACCACTAGCTAATAAATCTGTACTGGGATTCCATGCACAAATAAATACTTCAGATTCATGACCACTAAGGACAGTTGCTTTACTAGCCGGAATTTCAATAGATTGATCTACATCCATATTCTCTGGAGCACTTGGAGTTGGTGCTCCTCCAGGTGTTGCTGCAGCCGTTATTGTAGTAGCTCCCTAAATGTTGTAAAAATTCAAATCAATGTTTTTATCCATAATTTAAGGAAACATACATGCTATTGTGTTACAAAAGTTGTAAAGTAGTCCAAACAATTTTAAATTTTCAAATTTTTTTTCCTTACAATTCTTTTTTTAATTATTGTTTGCATTTTGCAATGACATGCAGTCTTTAAAGAATTAAAACAACCATCTAAAAAATTTATAACAAATTATTTATATAAAGTATTCTTAAAAAGTGGGGTTATTTATTAAATTATTACAAAATCTGCTTTAATACATACATCAACCCCATTCTGCTCACCACCCGATCCCGGTTCTTTGATTGCTTGTTTTTGGGCATTATGTGCATTTTGGCGAGCAGCTACTATATCAGGTGTAACAGCATCGATTAAACTCAAACTTTCAGTAAGCCTGGTTTCAGTACCTAAAAAAATTTAAGAAAATAAAAAGTTGTTTGATATTTTATTTAACAATAGATATTATGATAACTTATATTCAGTGATATTTACCATTTTCTCCAATAGTTATTTCTGCTTCTGTATATAATAAACCTTTTTGCAGAATATTAAGCAGTGCTGCCGGTGGAACAAGAGCACCATTAATATTACTTTGGGATATATGAGACTCGATACCAAATGTGTAAGCCGAATGGTGGAATCCTGTTTAAATATTATTAACTTTATACATATTTGAACAGTCACAAACAATCTGATAAACGTAAAGTAAAAACATCTGAGCTAATAACTAAAAAATTGGTACCTGATTCTTGTAAGTATCGATAGACGAGGAAATTCACTTCGTCAATGGAAAAGCTCATTTTTATTTTTTCATATGCACAGTGCTTTGAGATGTGTAAATTTAACAATTCTCTATATTTTTTTTAAGAATTTGTTACAAATCATTATAAAACTATATTATTATAGACAAACTTAAAAATCAATGCACAGCATATATTATAAAGATTATATGATTGTTAGTAATAGCATATTATATTAGTAATGTCTATGGTGGATTGCAAACAGGCTATAAATATTTTAAAATAATTTTAAACATTTACATACTTATATTTTTATTAAACACTAGTCAAGCTTAAAATAATCAATTTAAAGTAGTTTAACAGTCTGATTTAACATAAACAAATAAATATTTTTACCCATATTTTACATTTACCATAAACTAAAGATCCATTACTCGAATTAATTTTAATTTAACGTATGTACCGTAATATACTCTTTTATTATTTGTTGTCAATACGTTTTAATCTACAACAGTTGTTTTTGTTTTATTTATGTATCAGTGGTTAGATTTTAAGATTAAATTTATAACCATAATATTACTTTATATTCAGTAGAAATGGATGCCGTTTCAAACAATTTAACTGTTTTACTTCGTCAACTATGTGAAGAATTGTCAACTACGCCGGGTTTGTTTCTTTATTTAAAAAATTCGATGTTTTTATGGAGAATATTTCCTTTACTGTATTTTGTTTGTACAATTGTAGTGGTAAATGGATATTGTAACAGAGTTTTTTAAAGATTTATTCAATTTTAAAAGAGGTTTAAAATTACTTTTCTTTCTTCGTAATCGAATATATACTTTTAAACTCGTCTAGTTGCTGCTTTTGCTTTATATTTCTAATTAATCCTTTGTTTTAATATTTAATCGCCTGATTTTGATCTACAATTGATTATTCTTTCTAAGTTATACGTAAATCTTACAGATGCTGCTTATGAATTGGCACTGTCTTATTTGTCATCTACTCATGAAAAATGTCGACCAGTTCAAGATGAAAGAATACTTTTTCAAAAAATATACAATCGCCTTGCAAACTTGTCTTTGCAAGATGCCATTAAATTTAATGAGTCTTATGTTAAACTAAAAAATTCTGTAAGTATTTTAACACAACAGTGGACAGGTGTATAAGTAAATTGTAGCATTGTATAACTTATTTCTAGTACTAACTATTTAATAATCACATCTACCAAACTGTGTTCGTTTACATCAAATAGATATTTATCTTTCATAGTTAAGTGTTTATAAAAAAGTTTTTTATGCTTATATATGTAAGATTATTGACTTTAAATTTTAATTTTCAGTTTATTTTAAAACAAAGAGTATCAATTTTGACTCTCTTGTCAGCATTATCTGGACCTCCTCAAAAATATGAATACACTCGACAGCTTTTTCCTATATCCAACCTTCCTGTAAAGGTAAGTTTATTTCAGAGAAAGGATTATCCCTAACTTTATTTATTGATTTGAATATATTTCAGAAGATATTGTTCTTTTTTTTTTATTTATTTGTAATTATGCAAAGGTATATGTAAAGACATTTGATGCTAAATTGTGTGGTGTAGATGTTTTAAACAGCTTGTAGGATTTGCCTTTAACTCATCACTATATTATATATTTCATGTTTTAAAGAACTTGGGCACTGGATCAAACAATAGTAAAAGCACAATACTATCAGGAAGTTGGTCAAATAATTTACTGTGCCAAGGATCAAGCCAAAGTCTTCCAGAAAATTACAGCAATACTGCTATGGTTGTGCAGTCCAATGGTAATTTATTAAGTATATTTAAACTAGCAAACACTAATTGGCAATACCTATTTAAAAAAATGATTTGTTAAATTATTTATATAGATCACATAACATTGGTTTTTTTTAAGTATTTTACAAATTTAAGGCGAAAAAATGTCAATGTATCGTTTTTGGTGGTGTAAATTCAGACAGACCGAATGAGCGCGCATGTGTTCGAGATGCTGTTTTGGCTGCGACGGGTGTTCGTGTGCGCAGTGCTACTGGAGTATCCCGTCCCTTACAAATGTTGTACTCGCGCATAGCTCATTTAGGATTTCTTCACGATCGCCTCAAAGAATTTATTGACCCCTCTTCGGGATTAATGCCCCAAGGTAATAAAATTAAGTTATCGATAGGATTGCAACAAACACTTTATGCCAATTTAATTTTTAAATATTTTTGTTTTATTTTAGGTGTAATGGGTGAAGGTTTAGTTGCGTTCATACGCGGCGAATTAACAGAATATTATCGAAGTATAGCATTATTACAATCGCAGGTTAATATATTTGTTTTAATGTAATATGACAAATAAAAATGATGATTTAATTTTTTTTTATTGTTAGTAGGTATGTGAAAGCGACGGTGGAGGAGGAACTCTGCGCCGTGTTTGTGTGTGGGCACAAGAACCATTACACCGGCTTACTTGGCTAGCTAACATTATTCATACTGCTCACCATAAGAAAGGTGAACAAAAATTAGTATTAAATTTTTCATAAATTTACCCTACTCTCATTTTAAATTTAATTTTTTGGTTCAAGGTGGAGAACTAGCATCATGTGTTCATCGTTTTGTTCGTCATGGCGATGAGCGTGTTGCTACACTTGCTCGGCGTTTACTCACCGCCCTCACATATCCACTTTTGCTAATGCTGACTCGATGGCTCCTTCATGGTATAATCACATTATAAACTATCACGACGAAACAAAGCGAACCCTATTATCATGTACAAATTTGTTGCCAAATGTTTTGTGCGGTTGTCGTAACATGAGTCAAGCTATTTAATGTATAGTTGTCATGTTTATGAGCCCTTACTAGTGTTTCTTACTTCAACATTATGCAAAAAGTTATTAAATGCATATTTTTGTCAATCGCGATTTAAGTCGCAGTCAAAGCGTTCCTGGTTATTAGTTTTAATTAATATGACAGGTCTTTGTCATTAAATGAACATGGAAACTGCATCTGGCGCAGATGCTTCGGGAAGAGCACTTTCAGATTTCTTTTGCAATAAGCATCCGTGTATCTCGATGCGATGAGCTATCTGAAACGTGGGAACGCTAGAGAAGTAGGTACGCAGGAGACTGGAAGAATGACTAAAAGGTCGGAATTAGGGAGAGACAACCCGACGTGGGCGTATGATCACCGCATTTTTTTTGTGTGGGATAATCCTACATTGGATACTCTTCTGCTGCGGAGGCAACAAGAAGAGTTATGCCGGACTCTTACTGGCTAAAACCCCTCAGTATCCTCTAAACCTTTGGGAGGGTAAAAAAATAAACAATTTATGCAATTGCTTAAGCTCATAATTTTTTAATCTTTACTTCAACCATATCTAATCAGGAAAAAGTAAATAGTTGTAAATATTTTTAAATTACTGCAAAAAACTGTTTTAATCAGCTTTTATATTTTAGGCGAAATCGACGATCCTTTTAATGAGTTCTTCATTGAGAGTAGAAGCGGTGTCCCAATAGATAGAATGTGGCACGATAAATACAGAGTTAGGTAAGCAAAAATAATAATAATAATAATAAATTTATATGTAAAAACCAACGGAGAAAAAAAACCTAACGGAGAATTGAAGAAAATTTTTATAATCCAAGGGAGTGGATGGTGCCATCGTTTATGTCGCGGGAACAAGCAGCACAGATTTTAGCAACTGGCAAGAGTGTCGTGTTCATGCGCGAGGCGTGCGCCGACGAGCCTTGCCCAAGCGATCATGCGCATCATTTGCAGGCGTTACTTAAACCGCATTCGGGTATTTTTTTGTTTTTATTACCTATAATTGTCTTTAAAAGAAATATTTTCTTTCACGTACATATTTAATAGGAGGTATGTCTATGCATCTGTTAGAGTCCCATATCTGTAGAGAACCCAGAGTTACTCACTATACGTGGTCACCATGGAGATCATTGTTCGAAAGCAGAATATTTAAAAAAAAACATTAAAAAATAGGTATGGGTGTATGTATTTAAAGAATGTTATATGTAATTAACAAATAAAGATGAAAAAAACTAGGAAGGAATATCTATATGAAAAGTAATATTTATAGTAGTTCTGTGTTTCTGAAAGTAACTTGTATCAGTTAATTTAAATCAAATATTATTCTAAGGCAAGGGCATGGAGTGTGGTGAAGTGGTGAGGGAAGGTGTTGGTGAAGTGGATTTGGGGACTCCATGGTGGGAAGCTGAGGGTTTATGGGCAGGCGTGGCGGCGGCACACACGGCCGTATCGCAGCGCCTTCTTAGTGCGCTTATCACTCATCATCACTTACTGGACCACTTAACCGCACATCGCCGCTACCTATTGCTTGGGCAAGGCGACTTCGTGCACCACCTTATGATGTTGCTGCAGTGAGTCACTTATATATTCCTTAATTAACAACTGGCTCCACTAGTACCACGTGACTACCAAGTTAATACAGAAGACTACATTCTTTATACTGGGAATATTATTTTTATTTTTTTAAGACTAGTGATATATTATGCAGGTAGAGTGTGAAAAAAATAGATTCATTGCTATATTCAATTCAAAATAAAACATATTATACATTATTACACAAACAGTGAGATGGTAATCTCAGCAATTTTTTATAGATCTCAAATAGTTTTACTGTTCTAGTTAAACATATTGAAACAATACTTTTTTATACGTCAGTGATAAATCCTTTTTTCTTATATTCATTCTTTTAATATTTAAGATCGCACACGGTTTGGTAATAAATTACATTTTTTGTTGTAACAGAGAGGAGTTAAACAAAACCGCGACGTCTCTATACGTACACAACCTAACGAGCACGCTGGAAGCGACATTCCGCGCTACTAATGCACAGTTCGAGCCTCAACATGTCCTGTCACGACTGCATGTTAATCTATATCCTAACTGTAAGTTATCAATTAACTTACTGAGATTTTTTTTGTTATGTATTACATATTACAATACACCATATTTTTTTTTTTTGATAATGGATGTACACTGCTCCCTAGTGAAAGGGATTAATCAGTGCAGCGGATTCGAACACTATAAGTGGTAGTACCATAGAAGGAGATTAATTTTAATCCAGAAAGGGCTTTTTTTTCTTCTGCTTTACAGCAAGTACCGTAAATGACTCTTGCTTTATGCACAGCAGTGAAAATAAATAAACTGAAATAATGATGTTGGATGAAGTTTATACACTAGAACAGGTAAACTTGCTGCAGTTAGTGGAATTAAGGCAATAAAACTCGCGAAAAAATGTACATGTATATAAAGAAAATTGCAATGTTTAAGTTAAACGTCGTTTAATATTATTACAACAAAGCAATGATACCGTCGAGACGTTCATTTGTTGGGAAACAAGTAATTAATTACAACTGTCTAAAATATTTCAGCAAAACTTCTTCGTGTCACATTTAACTACATGGCAGTATCGAGAAACAAAATTGTTAATTTTATATTTGTATATTATAAAAATTTATGTGATCTTGCTTGATGTTGGCAGGTGACGGGCGCGAGGATAGCGGATGGGACGTTTTCGCACTGCAGTACCGTGTTGATGGACCGCTAGGCACACTGTTTCCCGCTACATGCGCAGCGCATTACCGAGCGCTCTTTGCACAATTATGGCGCGTCAAACGCATCGAGTACACACTGCACCGCGCCTGGGGAGAGCATATCTTATTGTATAAACAATTAAAATGTATGCCTGGTATGTAGTTCATATCTCCATCAAACTTTCAAGTGCATACATACAGTACATACATAAGTAAATGTTTCATTAATCTTAGATTAATTTTATTTAATTCGAACACATATTTTTTTACGGTGAAAAACTAATTTTCTAATTGATAATAGGCCACTAAAAGGCGCTGCAGTATTTAAATTTTTGCGCTTAACATATTTTTTCGATGTTCATAGCGCATCTTGCTTAAGGCTCGCGGATCTGGTATCCACGAATTAAATATAAAAAAAAATTCAAAGAGATAATACAAACTTTATGATAACTAATACAAACCCAAAACATGTAAGAAATTTTTGTATAAGAGAGGAGAAGGAAGGTGTAGAGAATATCAGATGAAGGGAGGGCTGAAGAAGTGGATAGAGGAATAGGGGGAGCGAAAAGGACACATCTATCATAGGTGCTTCATGTTAATTATAACAGAGGATGTTTATAGTAGACAACTTCTGTAAGGTGCAAAAAGTACTAATGTACATAGTTAACCTATACAGCTAAAAGAAAAAATCCTCAATTCTATCATGTGCGTTTTGTAATTTTACAAATAGTTATTATTGTTGTTGCACATGAAATATTTATGAACTTATAAAGATAGCTGAACACAATATGAAAAACACGTCTAATATTTTGACATGTGTTACATTACAGAAGTGCGGGGGCTAATGCGACGCGTATCATACTTACGGGCGGAAGCACTTCGTTTATGCACCGCGTTACGTGAAGCTAGTTTTGTAGGCCCCGAACCAGAATGGGCCGAATTATTAGCCGCTGCAGGAAGTGGACATCATGTAGACTACCTGCTACGACTTCATCATAATACATTGGAGAGACATTCTATACACGCTATCATACATCATACTACACAGGTACTTTGTCATTATATCAATATTTATTATGAATTATAAGACTGTGCTTATGCTTAAGTGCAGTAAGTTAAAAATTTATCCCTATTGAACATGTTATTGATGAATAATAACATCTTATAGTATTGCTACTATAATTGCCACCATACTAACACAAAGTCTATGTTATAACATTTAATATAGTCGACTCGATGTTAAAACTTTCCCTAATATTAAGGACCCTGACTTTATGTTTAACCTAAATATTAAGTAGTTTGCCATTTATTTAGTAGTCAATTTGTAGTTTTTTGCTTTTTTAACACATTGCTGACCGGCAATTATATAATTACACTCCAAGATTTCCAACAATGTGCAGTCATTACAGATGTGGAAAAAGTTTATCATAAGTGTGTTTGGACACTAATGATTGTCCACGAAAACAATAGTTAATTCGTGACCGGTGAGCAATGTATTAAATTAAAATTGTACTCTTTAATTATTTATATTTTATTTAAGGAGCTCCAGTCCTATCTTGGTAACGTCCTGAACGAAACCTTGGCACTGCGCAGCTTTCAAACTACGCTGCATACGGGTATACGTGCGGAACTGGATCGCCGCGAGGCTATCGAAAAAATGAAGGCTGACAGATTGGCTAAAGGTCACAGATCATTTTTTTTTAATTATGACGAAACCTAGTTTATTATACTTTTTACCAATATTATTTATACTGCCAGTCAAAACTTTTTAGAAACCATGGTGGTTAATCACAAAACATCTAGATATATTATAGGCATATATTATAGGCAACATCTAGATATATATATAATTTATCAATCTATCTATTTTAGGTGAATATGCATTCACTGCTGCAGATGAAGCTCAAGACAAAGAAAAGAGAAAAATATTTCATCAGTTTTTGGCGAATAGAAAAGCTGATTTAAATGTTTGGACTCGTACATATAGGTGCACTACTTACATTTAACTTATTTAAATAAGTAGCTCCATTTATTTTATATGCTTATTTTGTTATTAGATAATTGTTAATATGAATATAGAATGAAATTGATTGAACAAAGGATGTTGTAATTAATGAAATGATTTATGTCTGAAAGTGAAAAAGTACATGAATGTCGTGTAAATATCATCCTAACGCTGTATTATTTATTATAGGCGGTCGTATCATATACTGGTACATAATAGAAAATAACTATACTTTAACAAATTTTTTTTAGAACATGCAACTATTTATGTTAAAATATGTCAACCTTATACAGGGGTCACGTGACTACATTGATTTTGAAACTAGCACTGCATGCGGA
>DWGN01000188.1:0-11479 GCA_018247655.1 Euryades corethrus
TGTTTGGATGGTACATATACCAAATTATGCTCGTCGTCTTGAGACAGAAGATTTTGAATCTCGTTATCTCAGTAATTTTCTACAAGCTACAGTTTCTTCTTCTTATAATATTCTATTTCTTATTTACGCATGCCTATAATTATAGTATATGTTAATGTCTAAACAGTATTTGAATAAATAATATGTCATGCGCCATTAGTTTAAGTCGCAATAAGAGATGATTCATTTGTCGTTTTATTAATAACGTTTAATGTTCTCTGATTATAAATGCATTGTGGCTAGGTGGTCGAGGGTGAGCTGGAGGACAGCACAAACGCAACGGTCGCGGTGAAAATACTCAATCAGAACGCAAGTTTGGAAGATAAGGCAAGATTCCTCGACGAGGCCAAGATTTACAGGGACTCTAGACACGAGAACATACTTGCATTTGTTGCCAAATGTCTGCAGGAGGATCCTTGGATGCTGCTGTTCGAGCTTTGCTCTACGGTGAGTTTATTTGGTTATATTAATAGAACCTAATAATATATGTCGTAATTTTGATAAAGTTTCAACCCAAGCATAGTACTTACATAGCACAGCTATTACCTCCGTGCCACTTCCTGACATAATGTAATACAGTGGTAACTTTACACACCGCTTACATCACCGTCTTACACTAAAGCTGACCGCGCCTGCCATCCGTATTAGCAGGATTCTAATCTCTGTAAGCTTTGTTGTAGTTTAAACCACGCAACCCATCCTTAGGGTAAGGCTCTCTTTATCCCTTTTTTTATAATATACATACACAAGACAGTTACTAAGGTTTCGTTTTCTCCGGAATTGAGACATTAACGCAGGGTCCATTTATTCTAACGAAATCATTCTTCTTCATCATAATATAACTTCAAAAACCTTTTAACTTCGCCTGGAATCGGAGATTTTTTTCTTGAGGATCGATAAGTGTTTGATCACGTCGTCGGATATTTCCTTCTGTTTTTTTTAATCCATTGTCTATTTATTCAGGATCTGCAGCAATACCTGGTGCTAAACCGTCCAAAAATGGCCATACTTAACGAAAGCGGGGTGCCGTTGCAGCTCATGTGTGACGTCACTTCCGCACTCGGGTATATGCACTCACAAGGTTTCTTATACGGGTAAGTTGAATAACGTGCCATTACTACTCGGCTCGGTTCAATATGGTCCCTAATTCTTACTACAGTTTAATAAAATTATCTTTCCTGCGAAATTATATGAATGACGGTGGATAAACGTCTGAGATGACGAGAGAACATTAAATAGAAATCATTAGTTAGTAGATCAATTATAAAATCAAAGTTTAGTGATATTGATACTTGTTTAAGTAACAATTTAGAAAATATATCGCAAAGTCAAACAAAAATCTCACATTAAACGTTTCTACGTAACATAAACAACTTCCACACTTTTTTATAAGTTCTGGTGGTATTAAAATAAGAGTAGGAAAATGCTCAAGATAAAACTTTTGGAAAACACAAGAAAACTATTTATACTACTACTTTTACTTGCCTACGCTTCGTTCCTTTCCCTCCAGTCATTCCGCCATCTTAATTTCTACTCCCTCTCTCTCTTTCACTCACATCCATCATTCTTCAACTTTCGGTTCCGTTTCCCACATTGTTAATATGTATGTCATGCCAATGTTTCTTTTTCCAGTAACTTATGGAGCGGCAATGTGCTGGTGCGAGATGGTGAAGTGCCGCGCGCTGTTCTGGGCCAGTACGGCGCAGCGGAGCCCCAACACGACTGCGCAGCGCCTGAAGCTAGTCGCTACCCCGCCGTACATACAGTAAGTTAAGAAACGAACAAGACTCGGTAGCGGCTTTCTATCTACAGATATGTATGTCACCAGTAACATAACTAGAAAATTATGAATTTATATTTGGCTATTTATAAAACTGGTTAGTCTTGAACATTCCGTGTAAAGAAAAATAGCAACAAACCAAAATATTCCATAATTAATATCTATTGAAAGTACTCTACTCAAGGGAGTCTATACTCATACGAGTGTGACGACTCCCTTCAGTTGGTAAAAAAGTAGGTTACTATTATTGTATCAAATTTTACATGACTTCTTTTAATGCTATGCTGCTATGATTAATTGTGGCTAATAATTGTTCCAGAGCAAAAGTGAGGTGTGGTCTCTTGGCACATTAATTTGGGAGATATGTGCGTGGGGCTCCTCACCGCCCACTTCGCCGCCACCATTGCCAGACTTACCTTGTCCATATCGGACACATCTGTAAGTAAATGCTCAATTCAGTCACCAACTCCAATTATTTTTAAGTATCAGCTGCTATCTTGCTGCTGTCTTGGTACTTTATTTACAACTTGTTTATCCATACTTTTGGTACACCAAAAAGTATTTTATTAATGAAAAACCGAGAAATTGATGGTTTTTTACATTACAAAAAAACTGAAATATATATTGAGACAGTATAACAAAAGTCTTGTAGATTATAATGACCTGGTAATCCTAATGTTAATCACATTTCCAGATCTTAGTGTATAGATTTAAGATAGACATCTACGAATTTATAGTTCTATCTTATTATTGCCAAAATACGAGTATAGTATATATTTTGATTTTCTTTTTTAGCTACCAAGTTATGCAACTGTGTTGGAACACAAACCCTGACAGTAGACCAACAGCAGCTCAAGTCCACGCCTTGCTAAACCATTTGTACACAACACAAGTGCACAGCGAAACTGCCCAAGACGATGGATATGGTAGTAGCGATTTCGAGGAGCGATGGCAGCGACTTAAACCTAACACCATTCCGAAAATAGATGAACACGTGGCTATAATCCACGCACCGTCCACTTCAATGACGTCTCATTTTACTGGTTCTGATCAAGATTTCGACAACCCTCCCACCACACAAGATACTCTTAGCGTCGATTTAGACACGGCTGTCTCTCGATCAAGTAGCATCATGTCAGACAAAGACCCATTGTCAATACAAATAAAATCCGAAAGTATGACTAATCTGCACGGGTCTCTCGAAGATGTTAGAAACATTTATTTAACACATAACGAGACTGCCGCTATAGAATGTCATCAAGGTAATGTGAGTCTTAATGGTAGCAAATATAAGGATAATGATCACTCTGACAGCTCTGTGGATCCCTGGTTAAAAGATATCATCGCGGGTAGCCAAGATGACGTCAGTTACTTTAAGGATGTAAGTGATGTTATAAAGAATCTCGATAACATATTAAATTCCGAAAAGACTTCAAGCTCCGAATCGAGCAGTCCGTCAAGGGATAATCTAATACTGGAATGTAAAAAAGATTATCCAATGCAGAAATGTCTGGTAAAATCACCTGGGATTACCAATTTCCAGAACATTTTAAACATTGGTTTCGATTCGGAATTTCAAAGTGATGCTTGTGAAGATGACGAGGAAGATCGTGCCACTATTGGCACTCTCAGTCACTCGTTTGAACGGCACACTGATTCAATCAGTCAGCATACACTTGAAAACATAACGCCGGAGACACCTATTAAAGATTTAGACATAGTTAAAAGTATTGATGAACCTGAAACGGCTCATACTAATGTTAAGCATGATAATATTGTAGAAGACTTAAATAGGGAATTGCCAATACATAAAATAGCCCATAGTGTAAGTAACATACCCATGTTGAAAGAACTGTGTGTTGCTTCAATGCCTAGTGTAAGTAAAACTTTTGTTCCACAACTGAATATTAGAGAAGACTGTCATACACCATGTGATAATAAGTTAACTGATATAAGAATTGATATTAATGATTTTGAAACTAAATCAGTTGATGATATAACATTAGAATCTGAAGCAAAAACTAACACAGAGAAGGCCATTTTTCCATTACCTACAGAAATTAAAACAACACAAGAAAGAGAAAGCAGTTTACAAGATACAAAATGTGATGGAGAAGTCTTGCCTATGGTGGAACATTTACAAACCGTTAATGAAGACATTAGGATGTCTCTAGTCATTAATGATATTAGTGAAGAGAAGTTACAAGAAAAGAGAGGTAATTCTATAACCCATGGATTGAATAAAGCCAGCATTGCTGGTTGTACGAACAGTGAAGAATCTTCTCTTTTTAACGTATATAAGTTTAAAACCGAACCTTCAGAGGATATTACTAAAAGCAATACCGACCTCTTCATAGAAAGTGAAAAACTACGAAGAACTCCCGAATCGGTAATGCCACCTGGAAAAGTACAAAATTTAGTTAATAGTACTAACAATCATTTTGAAAAAGATGACTTAAATGAATTTACAGAACTAGCAATACAAAATACAGTAGACAATAAAATAGTTGCACCTGAAATAGTACAAAGCAATAGTGAAAAATGTATTAGTAATGGTGATGTACAGATAGGAAGTTCGCATAATTATGAAGTTATTAATGCTGGCTTTACACCACATAGATCTGACGATAATGAAAAGACAATTAAAAATATGATTCAAGAATCTACCTATGACCTTATAAATATGGATCTCATTAATGATACTACTTTTAATTTGAAAGATAATAGTGTTGATAAGTCTAATGTATTTTCATCTTATGAATCAACTGAAGTTCAAAATGAAAAAGATTTTAAAAATATTTTCGTTGAAAATGATTCTACAGTTTATTTAGATCTGCCTAGTATAATAAAAGAAACTAATAATTTTCTTCATCTAGAAAGAACTATATCTGATCAAACTACGGATTTCAAAGAAGTTGTTTCTAGCACGCCTAAAGGAAGCGATGGATCTTTCGGTAACACCCTGGGTACTTCAAATATAGAGAATGAAATTGAACAGTTATCAGAAACGAAGGTGCCAGAATTTAATACTGGAGTGACGTTCACTAAATTTGAACAGGGATGCTTCCCGGATAATATGAGCCCTTTAGAATCTCCTACTAAAAGTCATCACACCGATACATACGATGAAAACAGTTCACTCGAACTATACAAAACTACTAAACCTGAAATGGTCGATTTTCCAAAAGAAGAACTCTTGGCGTTTTCCTCCAATTTCAGCGAGATCGACCTTGAAACACCTTCGCCGTTACGCGACGGAAATTTTCTTAACGAAGTTCCCGACATCATCCACGACGATTCGCAATTTAACGATGTGATTACGACAAGCGAATCTAAACCAGAAAATGGTGATGCACAAAGTGATAATACTGAAAATACATATGAAAAATCTAATACGGAGAAACGTGTATCACCTTCTACTCCACCCAACTCTCCCGGAGTTTTCTTAGCTTCAACTTCACATCAGAAGTACTTAGTCGACATAGATTTAAGTACGCCTATTGAAAGTGTGCCCCACACCTCAGTATCGACGCTCACGGACTCTGCTCCACAACCATCGGATTCAGGCCTGAGCTCTTTCCAAAAAGAGATTGATCTGAATCAAATAGAGCTACATATGACCACAAAGCTAGCTATGGCAGAGAACGAAAACAACATGAATATTGAATATTCCGGACCTTTGACAGTGGAAGGTGTCGTGTTGGAAGAGGAGGTGTTAACGCGGGAAAGCGACGCTATCCCGGAGTCTTATTTAGCCGGAAGCGGAAGACAATTAGATAATTTAAGAGGTTTTGCTTTAGATGAAGAATCTGAAAGAGCTTTACGGAATGAGTTAGAGTTGAAGCTGCCATTAGCACAGGTAAATACTTAACGAATATGTTTTAAATTAATGAAATGTAAATAGAACAAAAATGATACATTTTTATCTGCATTTGTTAACAACTTGCTCTTTATTATAAATAGTTTTAATAGGAAATAGGACCTGCATTTATGAGGCATTAGAATAGTCGGATCATAGCAATGCTTTTTGGACATAAATTTATATAATAATTCAAAAAAAATGTTGTCGTTCCCTAAACTTAACAATAGCTTAAAGAATCGATATTGAGTCATCAATTTTATTACTTACTATGTTATATTATGCCTAATAAACTAGGTGGCTGCGATCGAACCGGCAGTGGAAGTGGAGCCTGAGTGTGGTGTGGAACTGCCACCTCCCCCCGACCTGGTGCTAAGCTACCCAGGCGCCCTCAGCCCTATCACTGAAGAGACCAGGCAGCAACTTTCTGCCTACGAGGATGACACACCCTGTACGTTTAATAAAAAATGTATCTGTGTGTATATATGTTTTCTTAGTCCATCTTGTAGAACCTGTGTATGATCTTTATTTTTAATTTTTTCATTAAACTATTTAAACATAAAATGTATAAATGCTTTTCTGACGGAGATAGTAAACTTGTGCACATTGGATGCCTAGCGGCAGCAATAGGCGCACTTAGACATTTTGGACTGAAGATGCACTGTCAGTAACTAAAACGACAATGTTAACGCACTGCAACAATTTGTAAATATCTGTCACCAGGGAACATATCTACGCGCACGGAATCTTCTGAAAGCTACCCGGAGCCATGTAACAACTCAGCAGATGAGGTCACCGATCTACCCACCGGTGCGCAGAGCGGAGCGCACGAGCACTCAACCTACACCGTGCGCTCACGAGACAACTCATACAACTGCACCTACACACTGCAACGAGACATCGCAAGCAGTAAAGAGTTAGTAGCGAACATAATAAACGATGTTTGCACGTTACTATTACTTAAATATTTTTTTACACAAATGAACAAGCCCAACTAGATAACACTATAGGAAGGAAAGTAATACATTACAAGAAAAAGGACTAAGTTTAATATAAATACCATTTTCCACATTGTACTTATTGCAATTTACTTTTACTTGTGTTATCAAGGGGTCTTCGGGATATTAAATTGAAAAAATATTATAGTATTTAGTAAGAGCACCTTTTTATTGAAGTGAATATTCATTATTGTAAACCTATCACATTTTTTTAATACTTATCTGGCCTGTTTTAAATAGTAGTTATAATGTTATATTATATCATCAACAGAATGACTATGAGCGCCGACAGTTTGAACGCCAGCCCGTTAAAGAAACTAAAAGACGAACTTCTGTCACCAATCGATGATAGAACTTACAATAAAATAGACGATGAGAAACATTCGAATCGCGAACAAATTTCTCAAGTATCGCCATTTTTATTGAGTCCGACGACCGACACTTCAGCGCCCGATAACTCCGACAACATCGCTGGATGTTCGACATTATCCAAGCCCACCATACCAACTGATGCCAAATCTTCGAGGCCATCTGAAACTCAATGCTTGTCAAAAGCTACAAGCATAGATTCGTGGTGTTCTAACGATACTCTTTACAACGTTGAAGAAAATTTCGACGATCTTGCAATGGACCCCGATTTACCAGTACAATTTGAGGTAACAGAAGAACCAGATAAAGAAGATAAAAGCGAGAGCACCGACACTCTTACTCATAACGAAGATGAGAAAGAATTGAGCCATTGTTCCACCTATATAATCCACGATAGCAAATCCGAATTAGATGAAATTTTTTCACCAGATTCTATCACCGCTAATGATAATAATACGTACACGAAGCCGAAGACTGAAGCGGAAGCCACTCCGTCCGTTATTATAAAGTCTGAAATGAATGATTCTACAAAAAATACACAGACGAAAGACCTAGCTTACGGCACGCTTATGTCGGGATTACC
The DNA here is from genome assembly GCA_018247655.1 of Euryades corethrus. Taxonomy (NCBI): domain Eukaryota; kingdom Metazoa; phylum Arthropoda; class Insecta; order Lepidoptera; family Papilionidae; genus Euryades; species Euryades corethrus. The sequence continues at coordinate 7,629 of DWGN01000188.1, forward strand.
TTCGTATTCCAACTGTACCACAGAAGTTATGTCCATTGCCGACGAGGTTTGGAAGATAGCTCAACCAGAATTGGTTCGAAGATCCCCGCTAGGGCGTGATTTTAATATTACACTTCCAAAATCTTGCGCAGATATTACATGCATAGTAACGAATAGTCCAAAAACAAATAAACTGAAAACCTACAAGATGGACAGTATGGAAGCCACTTGTTTAAAAGATAGTTCTGATAGTGAGGATAAATCTTCTACGGAGAGTGCAGGACTACTGATACAAATCGACGATAGCGAGGACTATCGTAATATGGCATATTCTATTACGAGCACACCACTAACAGAGGTAGTGATTGCGGATGACAATGTTAATGGTATACCATTTCAATTACCTGATATCAGAACAGAGGATGTCGAGAACGCAGTAGATAAATTACCAAATTATCAAGCATTCCTCCAATCCGCTGAAATACGACCACAAGACGTATCTACCAGCGTCAATAACGAAGTTACGGGATCCAATCAAGACTCAGAAATACTTTTAGAGAGTGAAAGCAAAACTATGAGTGGTAACACAAATAAAGACAATTTGGAGGTTATTGAAAGAGCTCTAACCTATTCCGATTTCGAAAATTCAGCGAACACGAAGCCGCAAGAACTGAACTCGCGGGAAAGATCGACAGGTAGTGATAAAAATTCGGAAGATTTTCGTAATTTTGAAAACTCGGCCTTCAATCGTCCTCAAGATCTATCGCCTACAATCGACACTAGTATCTTGTTACTGACGAACGAAAGAGAATCGAGTGGACTCACCGGAGAGTGCACAACCATGAATCGAACATATCGATCAGAAAGTTTAATAAATGATCGTGATACTCAAAGCTTAGTTATAAGTCCGCCTAATGCAACCTACTTAATGGAATCTCATAATAAGGATAGTAATAAGACTAGTGATATATTTGTAACAGATTTAGATATTGAAGAAGAAACAGAACAACCCCATTCTATTATAATAACTGAAAGCCCTTTGCTTGTAAACATGCACAGTTCAAATTCCAGCAAAACGCATGATTCCAATAATGTCTATGTATCGTACGATTCAAATGAGTTGTTGCTTAAAACAGATTTTTCTGATGAATTCAAAGTAAATGGTGTTAAAAGTGACAGCAATACAGTGGAAATTAAAAATTCAGCAGAATCAGAAAATGTCAGTTCTAATAGTATTGATGATTCAAAAATTAATAGATCCGATAATGATCAGAAAACTGAATCAAATTTGGTAAAAGTGAAAAAGGATCTAAGTATTAGGTTAAATGAAAGCGGTAGTCAAAATTATGCAACTGTAAACTTTCTTAATGAAGCATTTGAAGAACTTTTAGAAAGTAATGTAGATGATAACGACAGCCGAGATTTTGAATCTAACACCATAAACAAAGATCAACCAGAAGATGAAAATCAACCTGATAATGTCAACGCTATCAAAGACACGGCAATTGAGGAGTCTGAAGAAGAGGTGGAGAATATTTATGAAAATATAGAGCAATACAAAACAGTGAACGGTGTTACAGAGGTAGAAGAAGAAGAAAAAATGATATCGGTGACTGAGAATTTTTTACAGAATGAAAAGAAATTCTGTCAGCTAGATTCCTATTTGCCTCTACTCAGTGATATAAAATTTACAGGTAATTCATGTGGTATTTTTTCGTTTCCGAGTTTTACACTTTATTGTATTTGATAATTCGTTGAATAAAACGAGCCATTTACTTGATGACAACATGGAACTAGTTAGCATGATATAAACACAACAATACATCAAGCTCGCGCCATAAGACAAATTGTTAAATTTCATTCTGGCAGTAATTTTATTAGCTACAACGCTATTTAATCCTAAAAACAGTAACGTTTGCAAACTACTGTTTGCCGACAAAAATAAAAGCCGCGGTGGTACCTATCCAGACATAGTCTACCACCGGTAAAATCTTTAACTTTTTTTTCTTTGTCTCTTACTCTATTTTTTCTTCTAGGGAGAAAGAAGATTTGTATCAAAAAGCGTTATATTTATATTAATCTTTCTCCCTGCATGATTCTCTCCTGATGAACCTTTGTACTAAAAGTTTATAAGCTGTATTTTTACTGTCAATATTGCGATTGAAATAAATGCATTAAAGAAAAAAAAACAGTAAAATCTAAGTCTAACATTTTTATAAATGCATGACTTATTACCTATATCATCTTTATAAGCTAATATAAACTGTTTTGTATTGAAATATTACTAGTTTAATGATTACCACAAAAAACAGGTCCAGGTACAGAAATCATGAGCACGTCTTTTAATCAAGACTCTCCTACTACTGAGCCGACGTCTCCCGAGTGCGAGCAGGACAATAAACCGGACACAGCCACGGATATATTAAAAGAGTGGGACAGCGATAGCGACTCGCACTCCACTAATTCCTCCAGTGGAGAATTTATATGGAAGGTTAGTACATAATTTCGGCTAAAACGACAAACGGGATTTACGTCATATATATATTAAAAAGCGGATATTTTCTACTTCATATTATACCGAAAGCAATGCTTGTTGTCTGGGAATGAATTTTGTAAAATCTCTGGTACTCTGGTATAAAGTTGACCCCAAAATATTTCCCTCGCACTGTTTATATTATACTATGTTCAAATTAATGCATCAAATATTAAATTAAAACAAAATTGTTTACTTGATTTAATATCATAAAAAATATGCTTATTTTTTTTATAAAATGATTAAAATAATACTGAAGTATTAAATGAACATAGAGGTTTATTATGATAAGTTTGTGTGGTGCCCTGTAACCTTGTATAGTAATTTATATTTAAAATAATGGTGTGGTGTTTGTGCAAATCCTTAATTTAATTGTAATTTATTATAAATCTTTCCAGTATGAATACATGACCCCATAAGCCTGTACACGTTAAAGTGATTAATTGGAGCTATATAATTATATACAACCTTCCCTTGCTCCCCCTCTGCTGATGCCAAGTAGATAGTCCCCTGTATTAATAGTGAAGTTATGCACATGTACAAGGTTTTTAGTAGCGGTTTACGGATCCGCAACCTCTGCCCCTAATAAAATATAAAAATTTAATTGATAATTGGAATAGAAAATCATCTTCTGCTTTTTGTTTGTATTTTTATATTTACCTAGTTGGCACCTCCTCCAAGTTTCAATAAAATAAGAATCAGTTGAGATTCTCATTTGCCTACAAAATGCCATAATAAAGAGGTTTAAGATGGTGAATCTTGCATAAGGTTTTTTACATCTTCACTCACTACAAGGGTCTTTACATGTTCACAGCCGGATGTTGCTGTTAAGAGATACAATATGAGGACAGTAGTTAGCAAGGGAGTAAGGAAAAGCAAACCACCTAGTGAACTTTGTTTTCACATTCAGTTTTATTTTTAATATTTAACCTAGTAGGGTAAATTATTAAAAATACCATTTTTGAAATGGAGAAGAATCAAAAGGCGGAAGATGATAATGAACTATGTATATATTTATACATAACGTAATCAGCTTGTACAAGTGTAACAAATGTTTTGGTGTCGGTGTGCTTGCATGTATATGTAAACGTGTCTGTGTGTGTGTTGTGTGTGGCGCGTAGGACGGCGACGGCCACGAGACATCCGTCGTGCCATCCACGCACTTCGACCACGTGAGTATTATATATATATAAATGTATAAATAATATCTATCGTCTCGCACATTTTCCGCCTTCCGCCGCTTATCCGTAAGAACGACGTTAGATAGAGATTTCATAATTATCATCATTAACTACATACAGATATTCTAAAACATCGTTCTTATCGGATTTTTTTGGGT
>DWGN01000189.1:0-11478 GCA_018247655.1 Euryades corethrus
GCGGATCCAGGCTTTCCCTGCCTTCGCAGCAGAGGCGGAATCGCGGAGGGAGAGAAGTGTCGGTATTGCGTTTCGCCGCTCTCCCTATTCTCCGCGGCCATAAAATGGTTGGCGGCGGGGCCTAAGACCAGACCCGCCGCAGGGAGCCCGGAGAGTTTTCTTCCTTGGCTCCTATGGCCTCTGGGTGACGGATTCAGAGGGATCCGCTGCCCAAAGGAGGAAGAGATCGAGAGGAAGGCGTACTGTGTGTTCCGGTGCGCCCTTACAGAGGAAGAAGGGGGCGACCGAAGCTGGCGGGGTCGCGGTTGTGTGCCAAAGCGTTCCTGTGGCTCCGCCGTATAGCGACGCAGACGGAACATCGTGGGGGTTTTAGTCGGTGCAAGTCCGACATAACCTGTCTTTCCCCCTGCGAAGGCAGATGCGAAGACATTTCCCCCACGGAAAAAAAATCATATTTAATAGATACATTGAATGTGGTGTTTTTCCTAATGTTCGAAAGCAAAGTAAAATATTAAAAAATTAAATCGGGTAGTACTTTTGATTATTCTAATTTAGACTTATTGAAAACCTAGCATTTAGTTATTTAGTGTTACATTTTAACCAAAATAATATATTCGACATTAGAATAACGCGACAAATTGAATAAATTTTATTTATAAAATTTATTCTTTTTATGAGTCTAAAATTCAAATTGAAATTAAAAATCCGTATAAACAGTTGCATGTATACATGTATAACGGATATCTTATGTTAAGCACTTAACATATGGAATATATCACTTTAAGTTAATCAAAGTTATTTTTGTTACACATACATTATACACTATTCATATTCCATCACATAAATAAATATAGATTTAATATACGAAAACATACATTTAGTAGCACTAAAATAACAGAGATTTCATTCTTAATTTCAGAGCTATACACTCCTTCATGGAGAAATTTGATAAGTTGACTATAGCACGTGGAAATTTTGCTTGCGGTGAGTTGGAGCGAGCACTGCAGTACCTAGAGATTTATATGGACGAGAGAAAAGAACTCATGCAGGAGCAGTTGCCGTTTCTGGCGGAAATATATGCTTTGCTAGATGAACCAGACTCCGTTGCCGGTTAGTAAGTTCAAATGTTCGGCATGGTTGTGATGAAGACAATTTCTCAAAGTAAAATCATAAATTTGAATACCCATGATCATGTGGAGCAGAATTTTCCGTATTGAAAGCAACAAACTCTCACTTAATTTTAACGTTTAATCTTAGCAGAAATTTAATTTTTCTTACAGGAATTTTATCCATTAAGCGATCAGAGCCGTCATTGAAGGAATTAATTCTTGCTCAAGTGGTTACCGGCAGGTTGCAAGACGCCGCGTTGTGTTACGAAAGACTCGCACAAGAAGGTCAACTTGATAAGCACAGTCTGCAGGTAATATTTATTTATTATGAATATTATACAGTAAAATGTATATTCAAAAACTAGAAAGAGTTAATCAGTTATATTTGAGGTCAACTGTATCCATAAAGCGAATAAACCTGCTAACTTTAACCCTTTACCACATGATATTAACAAACCAATAATGCAAAGAACATTATTTTTAGGGTATGATTGACTGCTATCTAGATTTAGATCAGCCTTTCACAGCGTATCGGCTGTTAAGCGAACGTGACACTGATGACAATGTGATGGAGCTGGCCGCCGAGCCTCTGTGGAGGCTGGGACGTTTTGAACAACTTGAGGAGTTAGCTCGAAAACCAGTAGTAAGTTAAACTGCTTGTCTCTTTTAGTACTGGCTAATTGTCACCGCATAATAAATTGAAACGTAAATTACTGGTCTAGAATTATCATTAACAGTGGATGTCTATCTTCTTCCTATGATAATTATGAGAAAAATTGATTTATTATAATGTTTTTATTATCTTTCTTTTATGTTTGTATTATTTAAAAGAGCTGCAGGGTCACTGTTGCCGGATACATTAATGCACAGCCTTCCGCTGCATTACGATTTGTTCGACTCTAACTAGTGAAATTATTTAGCAAAAAGATAAAGTTACAATCCTAACCAGCGTCGTATTGCTATATATGCTGGTTTATGATATAAGGTGAACGTCCTACCTGTCTAATGATTAAAAAAGGCTATTGGTTTTTTAGCCTCCATCTCGTGAAAACTGGGGCCTTCTTATGGGTCGTGTTCTTATATCATACCGAAATGAGGACCATGAATCATTTTTAATGTCATGTAAGGAAACTGCCGACAAATTACTTTCTCAAATGGATGGTAAAAGCAGAGGTGAAAGTGCGTTACGAAGTGGATATCAGAGTGTTCTTGGACTACATATTGTGAAGGAGGCACAACATGCCGAAGAAGTGCTGAGGGGGTACAAACAAATTTGTATAAAAGTTTTAAATGTTGTTAGTTTATAAGTTTGAGTTCGACCCCTACCATAGGTTGATTTTTCGGGGAATGAAAACTTCTTGCGAAAAAAATTTTAGTTTTTACTAACTTCCGCTTCTCTTTAAATAGGACCAAAAATGTATTTGTTTTAATGAAATACTTAATGCAATTTATTTACACAGATTAAAAGATTTAAACGATGGCGAAATTCAAGGTGAAATAATTTTGTCACAGTTGTTAGATGAGTGGCGACGTAGACTTTCAGTCGTACAATCTGATGTGAGAACTGTCGAACCTCTTCTAAGAATCAGGAGAATACTGCTTCAACAAACACAGGTAGTTTTACTGCATTTTTTCATCCTAACTCCCCAACATGCGACCTTGAAATAGGGTCCTCCTTGCTACTAGGCAAGCAGCCAGCTGTTGCACACACGAGGCAATGGGCCATGCACTAAGTTCTATTCCCAATAAAAGCAGTAAAGTTGTATAAATTAGTGTAATTAACCCTCTCTTTATCAACTTATCTTATAGATATATTGAATTAAATTCAATAAACTATGATATTTTTAGGAGCTGTTGGAGCCGACCCATCCGATAACTTCTAATCGTTTAAAAGCCTGTATTGGTGATTTGTGGTTGCAGAGTGCTAAGCACGCAAGAAAGGCAGGAATCTATCAACAGGTTGTGTAATAGATATTTTTGTATTGGACACAGAGTTAACCTCTTTTCTTGATGGCATCCATGATTATATTACAAGTACTACTTCCATGGCGCAGTCGAGCCAAGTCTTATAGATAAGGTTTATTCGAACCATCTAATACGTTCGTATTGTAGATATGGCACTATAAAATAATTTCTGTGATCTGGCTGTCAACTTATAAAAGACAGAGTAATCTTTGTTAGTGCCATTTACCATCTCATTGTTACCGTTAATAATTTTGAATAAGAAACTCGTTTTTAAAAAGAAATGTTATTTTGCATACCATAGTTTGGTTACATATGTTTGCAACACAGAATACACTGCAACAAATAATTTATTGAAGAGTAATCGGGTTATAAACGTATTTGCTAATAAGCGTAGCTTTATCTTAATTATTTCAGTCGTACATGTATATTTTGAACGCGGAAGAGTATCAACCTGAAGAATTATTTATAGAAAAATCTAGAATGTACTGGGCTAGGGGTCAGCAGGAACACGCGTTTACGACGTTGCGACGTGGGCTTGATGAAGCCTATCCCCAAATCGACAAACTTACGCAAGAACAACGGTATTAATGTTTTTAGTATAGCACCTTCTTTATTACCCTTAGTCGACGTTAATAATTGGACACTTTCAGTATATTTAATGCTTATAGTAATCGTCAGCTCAGTAATGACATAACATTACGTGATAATCAAAATAAGATCACTATAAATATAGTTTATTTTTTAATGAAATTAATCTATTCAATCTAAAGTGGCTCAAAGAAAAGAGAGCTATTTACTACCTTGACTGTATTTAACATTTTAAGATTATTGTGGACGGTGTAAATAAAGAACTAAAATAAATAAATAAATTATATTTTTAGCAAAATATGCGCAAAAGCGAAACTATTGATAGCAAAGTATAACGATGAAACCACAAATGTGGACGTTGACGTCAACATCGGTTATTATAAGGAGTCTGTTGAGGTGTTTAAACAATGGGAGAAGAGTTTGGTGAGTAATCTGAGTATGGTACAGAATGTAAATTAGGTTAAATTTTTGCAAATTAGTTAATTTTTTATTCATGTGTGACGATGTGAAAAGAATCTTTATCTAAGGTGAATTGATTCACCCGTCCATAATAGTCGGGCACAGCATGTTAAGTCTGCCTGAGTAACTAGATTAACTACAACCCATATTGGAGTAACGCTCACACATTACAATTTGGCTAGAGAAATAAGAGTTCTGTCTGCACAAGAGTGTACCTTAAATCAGATTTTCTGCCATTTGCAGGTTTCCCTTGGCGCTTATTATGAAAAAGTGAGCAGTAGTGATGGGCCTTCTAACAGCATGACCTGGTCGCGAAAGATACATGCCCTGAACTCATACGGCAAAGCTCTACAATATGGTCATAAACATTTGTACCAAAGCATGCCCAGAATGCTTTCTATATGGTATCTATTATTTCAAAATTCTAGTGTTGTGTTGATCTCAACAGTCGCTGTATATTAAAGGTTTCCTTGAGGCGTGTAATATAATCGTGTGTTACTTATAATAAAGAGTGAGAGACTCTTGTTTGGGGCAAAAGTTTTATTTGGTATAAGTTAAAACACGACGCAAAAAAAAAGAGGAATTGCGTTTCTTTACTATAAAAATGTAGTTTTTTTTATTTATATTATTTAAATATTACAGGTTGGATGTTGAAGTAAGCTCAGCAGACAGCAGCATACATTCAGTGTTAGCTCAAATGACTGATATAATTAAAACATATTCAGAAAGACTGCCGATATATTTATACCTTACGGCGTTTTCTCAAATCGTTTCCAGAATTTGTCATCCTGTTAAAGAGGTAATATTTTTTTATTGAACTCAAAATTTCTCTGTTATACGAATTTTTAAAAACTGGTTAATGTTAATTCTTAAGGTATATCTCCAATTGAAAGCGATAATTGTGAAACTTATTATGGCATACCCTCAACATACATTGTGGATGATGATGTGTGTGATCAAGTCGAGTTATCCCCAGCGCATGAAGCGTTGCAGCGACGTGTTTGCGGATCCTAGGTTGAAAGAACCGCACATGCTTAAGTTTGTGAGCGATTTTACGCTGTTCGCTGAGAAACTCATCGACCTGTGTAACAAACCGTTAGTCGGTAATACGGTGAGATATTTGTTAATATTTTTCCACCGAATCTATTTAAACCATAAGTCGAAAAAAATGTTGTGTTACATTTAATTAATTAACCTTCATATCTGAATGAAAAAAATGCTTCTTAACAACTAACTTCTACAACAACTAGAAAAGCTAACTTCTTAGGTTGCCTATTTTTTTACTTTAGATTTGTTGTTATTATCGGGGATTAAAGATTTTTTTGATTTAAATGTTTTCGTTTTATTTTCTATAATATATTTTCTATAATCAGTATTATTTGTTGTATATTATATGATAAGTGTGGTTTACAGAACCCAACAGTTTCATCAGTGGTGCGAATGTTACCAAAGTTATTGGCGGGCGAGAACTTTAGTCACATAATGATACCGTTTCAAGAATTCTGCAAGATTGTCCTGCCATCCAAGGCGGCGCTGCAGGAGCGCATAGACTTCAATATACCTAAAGAGCCGACTGTATACATAGCGGGAATAGAGGAGAAAATTCAGATTCTGCCTTCATTACAAAAACCGAGGAAAGTGACATTAAAAGGTTGGTTTAATGGTATTACTTATTTATTTAGTGTATTTTTTGCTATTAGTTAGTGGTTGTTGAAATGTTTTGTAGAATCCTTTAACTCCTGTATATTATATAAATATGTCATAATGATTCTCCTAAAAAACCTTGTAAGGTTCAACAGTGGAAATATCAAATAGACCGTTAATTAACTTCAACATAAGTTATATGAATAAATACAGAAACCTAAAAAATACATGTGAACATCTCAATCTAGTTTAAAAGTTATGTGAGATATCATAATGATGTTGTAATTTATTTTTAGGTTCAGATGGAAAGTCTTACATAATACTGTTAAAATCACGCGACGACCTTCGTAAAGACTTCCGCTTGATGGAGTTTAACGGAGTAGTGAATAGGTTCCTCCAGGATGCGCCAGAGACTCGACGGCGCCGACTGTACATTCGCACGTATAGTGTCTTGCCGCTAAACGAGGAATGTGGTCTGATAGAGTGGGTGCCTAACTTGGTCGGGCTCAGACCGATATTATTACATATATATAAACAGAAAGGTAATGTTGTCGTTATAACATATACTACTGTAGAATTGTTAGGAAAATACCTAGAAAGTACTATTAAAGTAAAAGTAAATGTTATGACTATATGAAGTAATTTAATAATATAAAAGCTTTAACTGCAGAAAAAGAATATGTGTTTTATGTTGTTATGATGGTACAAAGTTTACAACAGTAGTATGTAATTTTTTTAGTAGCTAGTAAAATTAAAAAATACTATGAAAATGTTTTATACTCTGTAAATTTTTTAGGTATTCATACAACCAATCGGGAGTTGAAAGAGCTGATGTGCTCTAAGAATGATCCTCTAGAGAAAATGAGGCTAATTTTTGAACAGCAGTTATTGCGGCGGCATCCGCCTGTGTTCCAAGAATGGTTTCGACGTGCCTTCTCCGATCCTTATGGATGGTAATATATTTTTTTTATTCTACGAAGGTACAAGACGAGCTAGACTTTCATATGATAGATAAGTGATAAGCCATAATAATGTGGCGTTTGTTAAGATAATGTACATTAGACCTCATTACGCTTATCGCCTAAACGAAAACAAAACTATTATAGCTGTATTTCTTAAATGCTCATAAAAGTTATAGCATTGGTTTCTGTATAACGATTTTATAATAATTCAGTTTTATTGTAAAATTGCACAATGGTACGTATGTATGAATACAGGTTCTAGTATTTTATTTGTAATTAAATTTTAGGATTAATGCTTCGTCGTACGGAATAGGGAGATTTTTTGATAGTTATGCAAACAATTATATAATACACGTTAACTATAAATATAGTTTGTGCAAGTATTATTTTTTTTTCTTTTATTGATCGTCGTGCACCGTATTTTTTCGTGACTTTGCTCGCTCAACGATGTTTATCATAACATATAGACATGTATTAGTTGATGATATAACATTAATTTGAGAAACCTTGTTGTCTGTGTTGTTTATAAGATAAGAAAGTCTGTTAACCATTATTTGGTACGTTCATTTAAAATTAAAATAGAAAAAGAGGAAGATTTTTTATTATCATGTACAGTTTTCATTCATATGATAATTGATATTATTAATATTTTATTATATATTCGCAGGTATCAAGCGAGATCCGCGTATATACGGACCACAGCTGTTATGTCCATGGTCGGCTATATATTAGGTTAATATAAAGATATTATATCAATAAAATTAATTTTACCACTTAAAATAATAAGCTAATAAATGAAGATTGGAGTATGTAAGTAAAAAGCCTTCCACAGCCCTTTGCTGCGCAGATTCTTCTTTATCGTTGTGTCCTTTCATGATAAGATCGGGATACACTAATAAATATATATTTTCTCACAGGTTTAGGGGATCGACACGGCGAGAATATATCTTTTGACTCCACCAACGGTGATACAGTGCACGTCGATTTCAACTGTTTGTTTAACAAAGGCGAGACGTTTGAGTGGCCAGAGAGAGTTCCATTCAGATTGACGCATAACATGGAGGCGGCGATGGGACCGCTCAAACACGAGGGCATGTTTAGGTAATAAATAATTGATGTAATCACTTGATAAAAGCTTTAACTATAAATTTAAAGTCGTATAAACAGTAACCAATTAGCTCATAAAGTCTTTAACCACCCTTTGAATGTTGTAAGTGGTAATAGAAGATTTATCACATAGTATATTAATTTGGACACCATCGTTTAATTTGTAGTTTCTGTTTTTAATCGATTATTATGTAGGATATCATTTTTCTATTTGTTTGAATTTTTCTATTAATTGATTTATAAAACCAAAGGTACGACCACGACGCTTAAAGTGCGGGTTTGATTATTAGTATTTATTGTTGAGACTGACCTTTTAGCTCACATTTTTTATTAATTGAGGAAAACAAAAAAAAATTATATAAATTTGTTCACAAGATAAGAAGTAGGTTAACAGTGTATAGTGTACAATTAACGAACATGTCCACGGATTGACAAAGGATTTAGATGTGTACATGGGGTACTACAACAAGGTGTTATTATAAAAATGTAATTTAAATAGTATAAACTATAATAATAAGTGTAAGTTGGATTTTATAAATAGGTTTTACAGATCGTTATATACAAGTGTTTTCATAGTCTACCTCTTAAACTTACTAACTGATGAAGAAAGTGAAAAATACTTTTGAAAATTTATTTTAAGATTGACGGCTAAGATGTTTATGTAATGTTCTGTATTTCTGCATTTATGGTGTGAATAAATGTCTTATTATTATTTGAAATTTTAATTTGATGTTAACGTTAATAGGAAATGTTGTGAGGCGGTGATGCGAGCGCTGTGCGCGCAGACCGCCGCCTTGATGTCTGTGGTGGGCCCGTTTGTGTACGATCCGCTGGTGTCGTGGGGGCGAGCCCGCGTGCCGGACTGCGCCGAGCGTACCAACGCGGAAGCAGTTCACCACTTGCGACACATACGTTTGCGTCTTAACGGAATGGTAAGTGCACCATAATTTATTAACAAAACTAACAACCTGGTCATCTTTTTGATTAATTACATACGTACTGTAAATCTGTTGCTATAAAAGCTTTGCTACTAGCCAGAGTATTCTGACCAAGCACTATCCACGGCTTTGTTGTCATTTACTCTCATTTAGAATTGAGTTTGTGTTAGTGTACTGTTGATAAAAATAATTTTAAGTAATTAATAAAAATGAGAAATTTATAGTAAATAAAGTTTCAGTGTTACCAGTTAGAATAAGCATGTTCTAATCGATATGTCAATTTATAAGCAAACATTTTTATAGGTTAGAACGAAGAATAAACAACTATCACTCTCTCTGTCTCCTGAGGGGCAAGTGGAACAACTTATTGTAGAGGCGACCAGTATTCACAATCTCTGTCAAATGTACATTGGATGGGGACCATTCCTGTAAATTTCCTATAATTATTTGCCACATTTTAATTTATTTTTGTACGATATGCAGAATGAAAGTTTATATAATAAAAAATATTGAATTTTTACGGTTTTTTATCATATTTTTAATAAATTAAAACCGTTGCATGCACTTCGACTTTTAATTAGTAGTTTGATAACAGTCTTTGGATGCTTTAATATTCTTTTTCTGCGGCCGAACGGTGTTGTAGTTAGTCAAAATTATTGGGGTAACGAGTTTGGACTTTTTATGCCTGACAGTGACAAACGTGGTCTATCGCATATCGTCCTAACTAGCGCTACCTTGATATGCGAGGCGTATCATTTACCATCAGGTGAACCTCGCAATCGTCTAACCTTTTCGTCTTAGATACATTCTATAGTTATTATTACAACCTTTAAAAAATATTTTAGAGAGAGAGAGAGAGAGTAGGGTTACCATATATAGTACACGTGCTACCACTGCAGCGCCTGTTTCTTTAACCAAGTAGTTGGCAAACATTATTACGTTCCTGTTTGGCAATATGTCGAGAGTATTAGGATGTGTAAAAATGCTAGCTAAGCGTTTATTTGTTGGAAAGTGTGGTCCGTTTTTCGGTTGCGATTTAATCCTATTTTTAGTTTGTTAGAAACGTTCATGTTTTTTTCTAACGGAAGCGGTAGCCGCATTCAAATCTTTTTTGTCCTGTCTATGGAAGATTGGCAGAAACGTTTTCAGAGACGAAGTGAATGTTTGTAGCGCACAATTCAGTATTCTTTTTGTTAATAAAAATCGTATTTATATAAAGTTCGAGCTAAAACTTTAGGTAGGATTAAAGTTTATCGATAACTTAACTAAATAAATGTTAATGTGTTTCCTGCACGGTCTAAAGTTAGAAACTCGTTCGTTAATGTTGAACCGTCCAAAGCATTTAAAGGTTTTAATAGATTTAGGCAGGCGCAATTATCATTAATCGTCTAGTCGAGCCTTTTGGTGAGGCGCTGAGTAAGGAATGAGAGGCACGATAAGTAACGATATCCTGGTTAATTGCAGTTTTACGTTTTTGTATCTTTCATTTTTTATTAGTGACATACACGTCCATTGGAAGTCCAATGTACGTTTGTATTTAAAATAAATGCTAATTTTTCAATTTTTAGTTTTGCATTAAATTTGATAAGTAATTAATATTTATATTTGTTTAATATTAATAATATTAGCATCGTAATGTTATATAATTCGATATAGTTATATTAAAAGTTGTAATATATTTTTTTTTAATGCGTTCAGCCTTTAGGTTATTTGCAAACCTTTTAAATTGTTTATCGCATCGATAGGAACAAAGTTTACTTGTACCTATAAATTAAATATCTACAGTGAGTTTTGGAGGGTTATAGTAATAAAACACTTGTTTTATTTAAATTAAAATCCATTTAATAAATAGGTGACTTCAAAAGTGTGAATGCTTGCCACATGTAGGCGTACTTCGCTTCTACAAGGGTTTGAAAAGCCGCTAAGCCTTTAAGCCGATACAAAAAATGATGTAAAACTGCCAACACTTTACCGCGACCAACGGCTTTGTATAGGATAATAAAAGAAAAATATATCACAAAAGATTAACGTATCATTCTGAAGGGTCGGTTAAAACTTTATTTAAATATATACGACTTAAGTCAATAATGTACTGTATAATTATAAAAATATTTATAATGCAACGAAAGCTAATTATGTAATGTTAAGTAATTTCCTAAAGTAAAATAATTAAAAATTATATTTTAATGTTAATTATGGATCATTTATTTATATTTCTCTACTCTATACGGAGTGTTCATTGATAAACATAACTCTGCTTTGTCATGGCGTCTCCTTGCTGTCCAATGATATTGAGCACTCCTTTGTAAACTTTTAAAGTAATTGGAATGACGATAGATCCTTATGGTCAATATTCGATTCATCAATCTGAAGTTAATTAGCTAGGTAGTTTTATAATAATTATTTGTAATAGATAAGGTTAACGTAAAACTATAAAAATTGTAAAAAAGACTCGATATTTACAAACGTTAGTTAATCTATAACAGTCACATAATTTTAAATATTAAAAAAAATATTTTTGTTTGAATGCTCCTACTGATGCGAATCGAACGAAGCCTTTTCGTAAAATCAGGTCATTTACTCTCAAAATCGATGATATGTAGTTTAATAGACTGTCATATATTTAAATTCAAATTTTACTGGTGGTAGGTCTCTGTTGCCGGAGACCGTCCAGGTGGGTACCACCGCAGCGCCTATTTCTGCCGC
>DWGN01000190.1:0-11476 GCA_018247655.1 Euryades corethrus
GTTTGATTACTTTAAAGTATTACGTCAAGCCATTTATGTCCATCATTGATCAATTGCCTTCTTATATTTTTGGGTTAAATTGTGACTCTCTTAGCGTTCTTCGGGCGTGGCTGATCTTGGCTTGTGGACAAGTGTAGGAAGCAGCAGGAGTGGCGGCAGGAGTGCAGTCCATGTGACCGCCGCTTTACATGAGCGCTTTCCGGTCCGAACCGCACACCGGTACAGTCGGAATGAAACTCAACGAGTACGTTTTAATTGATTGCGTTTGTATTTACATCTAAATCATTATGATTACGTTACATGTGGTAATGTCGGAAATGTATTAACATTGTATGTGTTTAAGTTGCTAAGTGTGCGCACATTATTGGAGTGCTTGTAATTGTTTGTGCTCGCGACGGTGCCGTTATCGCCGCTCACCGCCTGCCGCCGGCACCGGCTTGAAGGACAATTAAAATATGAAAACACACACTATCCGCACCCTCCCGCGGACTGTTCCTCACTGAATTAATGACCATTAGAGATTTGTTCGTACGAGTGAGCTGCGCACTCGCATAGGTACACTGCAGCCGGCAGCGCCTCACCGCCGGTTACATCTCGGCTTATAACTGAATCTTACAACTGATATATATATACCGGTTATAACTAACTTGTAGATGAACGTTTAATACATTTCTTTAACTACACTATAGGGCAATTTAAGTAAATATTCATCGTTCACGAATTCAAAAAGCAACGGTTACGGCAAGGAATAGATATGGATATCCTCTCCGGCACCGCAGTCCTTTAACATCGAATGAATTGTTTTTTATATAAATGTATTGTTATCCCCGTACACGCGCGTGCAATACATATATATAGTGTATATATGACATAAGATAATATACTATGAGAAATGAATTAACGCAAGGTAACAATTGTCCGTTGGAAAGTGTTTCTATTGTATTCCAACGTGTAATTGAATGATAGGTAGGTGAATTATAAAAAAGCGCCCTGTATAGGTGTATACTAGCGCATGCAAATGTACCCCAAGCAGAGAGGGCCCAGTCACAACCTAGGCGCCCTAGCGCACCTACGTATTACGAAAATTACATAGCAGCCGGATCGGTGACGGTGTATCCGCTATTACAACGACCGAATTAATTGCTTGATTGTACACCGTTTTATTGCGACCGCCATTTTATGATTACCGACGACAGCCACAATGACGATTTTCCTTTTTAGTTTTCAGAAGAATAAAAAATTCTCAATTATATTCGCCCGCGACATTTGCACGCAGCGAATGGCTCATTAAGCCGCTAGCTAATATCGGTGCGTAGAAACGTTCAGTTTCTTTATACGGACAGACAGACAAACACACAGACAAAGCACATGAGGAGCAGCTCGCGGCGGTGTACTGTCCAACATCATGATTCCAAAGTGAATTTATAAGGAGCGAGTGAAATGGATGCAATGCAATCCGTTCCCTGACTGCACGCGGAGACAATCAAACAAAAAGTTCTATATTCACGGCTGTTTTGCTCATTAACGCCTAGACAATAACTGCATTTATTGAGGAAACGTTAACGCTAACTGGGTATAGACAAAAATGTATATTGTTGCACCTCTACCGCTACCGCTCTACCCCGGCGCGACTGCGGACGTACATGGTGCCGATCGCCATTCCTGACATGAGCGACGTCAATACAGATATCTATTGTTACAGCAAAACATTATGCACGCGTCGAGTTGATGCAATTACAATTGCATTGTTTTGTAACGTTAATTACGTTGTATGATTTACGTAGCGAAACGAAACGTATATTGATATCTTTATATATTGCCAAACTGCAGCGCGACGACTGCAGCCCGCTGCATTCCAGTCCGGATGTGACTGTAAACACTGAACTCACGAGACTTAAGAGGTTAGGACCACTATTCTTTTACCGAGAAGGCATAAAATTTACGTCATTATTATCAAGCTTCAACAATTTATATATAGAAATAGTTTTTAGCTTTGTGTCAGCCGCAACACTAAAATCAATCAAGCCGGTCACAGTCCGATCTGAGTCCGAATGATATTACCAACAAAAGTTTTAAAACTGCTTTTAATAAAAGACTTGTGTTGATATTTATGTATAAACTTTTCTATACCGCCTATCCAATGTCGACCTACTGAAAACCGTCGGAGCCCACGACCTGATTGCATATATAATTATAAAAATAAAGTTTGTCCGTATATGATGGTGCTCAATCAATGCATCTGATGGGATGGCATGGGCGATATAGTGGGGTAATAAAACAGCGGGCGACGCCGCGGGGCGCGCCCTAGCGAGCCGCTCGCCGTCATTACTAAACATTTACTTGCAAATGCTCCAGGTCAGGTGACGTCACGGCAGCTGCCCGCACGGAGCCAGGGTTGCGAGCTCGTCACTATTCGCTAACCCGAACACTACCTGCATACAATGCCCAAAATACAATGCACTCAGTGTCAAAACTGAGCACAGACTCCTTTAATCCAATTGCTTTACTATACATGTCAAAAATTCCTTGAATTTTACAAATTAGACCTCCTAGTGCGATGCGCGCAAGGAACTCATGTGGAGATTATTTTAATTAAAGAAAATTTAGATAATTTTAAAGAAAACACGCCTGAACAAAATAGTTAGGGAATAATATCAAAAGCACTAAATGTTAGGCACATTAGAAAACTACCACTGCACATTTATAATCAAGATGGCCTATATATGAGCTAGGTCCTGATTTCCTCGCTCTATCGGGCACGTTCTGATTGAGCCGGTAACGCAACAGTTACAATTAGATGCGCTGCATTAATAACAACGTCGTAAAAGTCCTCCTAAATCATAATAAGCCATACTAACTGATTACCGGTAACAGGATCAGACGCCTCGATGTAGACCCTGTCACCGCGCAGCAGCCGGTGCACGTGGAAATGGCGCCCGCTCCAAGTATTTTTATTGGATCAGAATCAAAACAATGGCTTGCCTCTCTATAAATATGCTTTCAAATGACGGACATTTTACGATGTTGTAAAGAAAGCCAGAGTTTAATATCCCCACTTAAAGGTGGTGCGGCGGAGTAAACAATACGGATGCGATGTTTGCTCTGCTGTTGTTGATGTTTATTGCATTGAAAGAGGCCCGCGGACGCCATTTCGACGCACATTCAAAACGCGTAAAACCTTTTTATATACAAACTAAAATTTCTATGTTAAATAAAAATATTAACGACACCCGGCTGGACGCGCTCCGGTCCTTTGACTTTCTAATTGCATATGAAAGCGAAAAGTCAAAATACGCGCCATTATTATTACGAAGATTTTAATGTATTTCGTTTTCAAGATGGCGCCTGCCGAGTTACAGAAGACGGCATTGTTTTCAGCGTGGCAGCTCGCGCGCGCGTCGATACCGCCCGATAACAACTTAAAGCTGCCGACTGCGAGCACTTAATTCACATAGGTTAAGTTACGGCGGCTACACACCAGCTCGACCTGATGCTGAACTATATACAGTGGCGCATATAGAACTTAAAGCGGGACATCCTCTCACGGTGATAGAAATATGTGAAATTAATGTACGCAGTCCACAAACTCGTTAGACACTATAAATTTAAAAAGTTTTACGACGCATCTTAAAAATACCTGACACAAATGTGAATTCGTTAAAGTGGGAATATATGGCATGTGGAAAAGATCAAGAAACCGTTTGTGGATCTCGGCGTGCTCCGGTTCGCAGGCCGCCGACGGATCGTAGGCGGTTGTCACTTTACATATGGCGACGCTCCTCGTAGCGCTCGCACCAGAGCCAATTTAAATCTTATCCGGTTCTTGATAAAGTGCATGGGGAGTAAGGTTTCGGGTCAAATTATTTTCCCATAAGTTTTTAGGTCAGTGCCGGCGTACATTCCGACGCGCGCGGGGATAGGGGTAATTAAAATTCTATAATCATCGCGCGGTGGCACACCTCATACACCTCCATACACATACACATACACATCGGAAATATTACTTCAATAATACAAACATTACATGCATGCATGCGACCGGGGCGACAAACAAAAATTCACCGAGAGAGAGATAGAGAGAGAGAGAGACAGAGCAACTAAAACAAACTTGCGAGATCTGAAATTAGATCCAAACAATAATCATTTGCACAAACTCGAATTTAATTACAGACCTCCTAAAATACAAATGATAATATCTAACTCGGCTCGCGGCTCTCGGCTCCGGCTCCGGCTCGGGCGGCTGGTGGTGCCCGCGCCGGCCGGGTCGTTACGTGGAGGCGTCAACTGCCTCGTACCGAAAATGATAAAACTAGTCATTAAATATTTTCAAAACGCGTAATGACCACCTTTCTGACGTCTTGAGAGCCGGTTCCCAAATTAAATGATACGTTTTAAAATGGAATCGCCCCCTCCCCCGCGAGATAACCTTTACTCGGTTCGGGTTGGCTTAGCCGAGAGAAAAAAATACATAAGCGTCTTAAGTTTTAATTTTTTTAAATGACATTCCTGCAGTCGTACTGCTGCGGCGAGGGCGAGCGAGGCGCGCACCGTGTTATAAGTTCATTTGGTATGGGGGGAGGTTCGCTTTTTGCGATCCGTATGCTGCCGCGCGCGCGGTGATTAGACCCTGACCGATAATTAAACCAAACCCGCGCCGGGATTGATCGATTCACTCATTTATATTTCGCCCGTGGATTATCCTTATATAAGAATTCGAGCTTTAGTGAGACTAGAAATACTCGACATACATACGGCGGGGGCTACGTTGTATGGGAATTCTATTTCATGTACAAAAACTATAGCTGAAAGTGTACGCGGCACTAGTAGGGGCGCGCCTCTGCAACGCTCATGTATATGCATCGTGGGGAGCACCAGAAGCGGTTCCCAACAGCGAATAATATGTTCGAATAGTTTACACTGCGTAATAACAACGGGAGTGTAGTGCGAGCTGTTGTTAAGATGCCTCGTTTTAAACTGGTTAGCTGTAAATCAGACGTCGTTAGTGAGGCTCGCGACGGTCGAATCGAATTTTACTGCTCCGCGCCCTGCCGGACCCTGGGCGACCGTAAAACCTAGAAAACCCTCCGCACCTCCATGAGCAGCGCGGCGAGGCCCGGCCCGGCATCGAACCCGCTTTGATTTAATGTCGATGTGACGCCGCAGCGGCCGCTACTCATAAATTCCGCTCCATTCACAACAGTGCGCGAGCAGTAAGGAGCGAGCAGTATGGAGCTCTCGGAGCGCTGCCCGCGATTGTTTCACGTCCATAAATACCAATAAAGCGGCCTCGTTACGGGGACAGATCGAAAATCGGGCACACGACTCCTTAACGACACCTATTAGGGATCTTCTGTCTGGTCGATTTAATTGAAAAATTGTATCCAGAGCGTTGCGAGAGCTGTATCCGACTGCCGCGCCGGATGCGGGCCCAGACGTCCATTATTCCATTTGCCCATCCGCGTGGGGACGCGGCCGCGTGTCAATATACCAATCGTCCGGAGCTGCTCAGCACTTGTGACTGTGCAGGCCGGCAGCTGGGGCCGGCGCGCGCTTGTCTAAATACGTTGCAGCAGCAGTAATATAATATTTTTCTTCGTGATATCTATAAAGAGATCCGCGAGAGATCCGGCGGCGGATTTATCGCTGGGCGAGTGAGTTTGAGTTGAAAGTTTAACTGCCGTTTTAATGCAGCGGCTGAGAGTTTTACGCGTCGTCCCATATTTAATTTGTTCCCTGCGATCTAATGGATAGTTGCGCGGTTGTATCGGCGGGACGGTTGTTGTTGTTGTTTATGTAAAGACAATTAACTGATACAATTAACGATCGCCGAATTAATTTGGCGCCGTTAACCCGATCGCCCCGAGATTGCGCGTACAAATTGAATGCGGCGGGTTATCGCGGGCGGTGCGCGCGCGCAGGGCCCCGCGCCCGCCCGCCGGGTCAATAGCTGGCCCGTGAACCGGCCGATAGCCGCCGCTCCCCTTATCGTTTGCTGACTCCGAGCCTCCTCACTCTCTCTCTCTGATTTTACGTAAATACGCCATCATTAAGATAACGATTTCCTTCGGACGCGGCTCGCGAGCGCCTCTCGCCTCTTATTCAACCACTAAAACGTACGGCTTAAAGGATTCCCTTGTAGCGGACGGGCCCGCGCTCTAATTTAAATTTAAAATCATTTTTTTTTCTCGTCTAATAAGATATCTACGGGCGCGACGTCGCCGCCGGACAAAAAAGTTCTCCCCGTCATAAATAACGTTGACACGGAGCTGCCCACGCGCCTCTTATTAACGCGCCCGTCCGTTTGTCCGTTCGTTAGTCGTATTGTGACAGTGGACGCGAGACGCTCGCACTTCACTATTTAAGTCGCGGCTCTCTCAAATTTCTGATTCACATAGCGCTGCGACGGTTCCACACAAAGCCCGACGGCACACGTTCTTGCCAATAACCTGGTCTTCTTCCAGACCGCCGACAACGTAACGGACGAGTCAGACCGATAACTGCTGCGACTATGAACGATGTAGCTGCCGCTGGCACCACCAGCATCAAGCACTACTCTCCTACATCAAATTAAGCGAAAAGACTACATTGATTCCATTGCATTAAATTTATCTACACCTTAAATTAATGACATTCATTTAAAACAACTGATAAATGACTTAAAACAATTAATATCTAATCACCGCAGTAATTTCACTTGTTAAAGCGCACTTCTTACTGTAACACAGTAACTGTTGCACATCCTAGTACATTCAAATGTTTTTGTAATCGCTACCTCTTATCTACTGTGTATACGTTTTGTACCGGCCAATAGATCCGCAACAGATAAAGTAAACGCGGTCCTGCATTTGGTTAGGAGTTTGTTCCCGGAGGAGAAACGGAGGAGGCCTGCACTCTATATTACGTGAACCCTTCGCCGCTGCTGAATCATTGGACAACAATTAATATTACTTAACGCGAGCGGGCGTATTAGTGGAATTATGGCTTTCTTGGATTTGTGTTGATGCCCGATATACATTGCTTACACGAACAGACGGACCATCGGTAAGTACCGCCTGAACGGAATACCCGAACGATCGGACCCCGCGCTCATAAATTGGGACCTTGTCTATTTAACAATTATCAAGTGTAGGGAACACTTATCGAGATGATAATATTTATAAAGAAGTTTATCTTTAAAAGAGTTGCAAATCAATGTAAGGATCTAAAGAATTACTTTCGAACACAGAGCCGGAGCCTTCAAATGAGGTATCCGCTAGTGGCGCTGGTTGGTTCATCGGGTATTCGCGGGGTGCTCGCTGTGAAGTTGTTTAAGTGGTTGTTACACAATGGACCCCCGAATTAGTGCCCGCGAATCACCGATGAATCCAAAGTGCTCAATTAAGGCGCACGGACCGACGCCTTGTAATTGAAAAAGATTCGCGCGAGCAATGAAATGGGCGACGGCATCCCGCGATGCCACCTCGCCTCACCACCACCTCGCCGCGACACCACTTTTATTGCGGACCCCGTCTTATGTCCCCGGCACATCGAATCCGTGCTAACAATGATTGCCTTCATAACGTGGCGACAAGATCACCGCGCCCACATCTACTACAGTCCTGACTATTGTCTACGGATCTTGAGCATTATTAACCACTTAAACTTTGTGAGGGAGTATTTGTCGCTTATATTTACAGTACAAAATAAAAATAGCGGTCGCTTAAGTAATACTTCACTGTTATATGTGGATTTTGAACAAACATGTCATTACACTTGATTTCAACTCAGAGTTTACATATATATACCGCTAAAATCAACGATGAACCGATAATGGTCGCTAATTTGATGATCATTTAAATGACTATAATAGTTAAATGAGTAACGAAAAAATAATATATATAAGGAACTGCACAAGCGTTTCGTCCGTCGTATAAACAAACGTACTTACAGCGAGCCGCGCAGTCGGTAAGTAATGGAGTAAACGTAAACAACAATCCTATCAGTATTTCCTGCAACGTATGCAGTGACGGGGCCCACTATGTAGAACAAAGGCAGGCCCCTAAGTATAGTCATATCCTAAATATATAACTTAAGTTGTAAACAAAATTAGATCAGGTCTAAAAAAAACAAAGTGCCCGTAGTCCTTTGACGAAGAATCCTATCACGAATTCTACTAAGCCACGTTATGAACTACAAGTATCCCCTTTAAAGCTTCGAACTAAACTAACAGTTGGTGATGAAGTTGATGGTGAAATGGTGAATTAATTGTCATTGTCTCGAGGTTTAAAATATATAGCATGGTTATTGTATCGGCGATGTCCGACGGAGGCGGGTATACAGCAAAATGAAACAAAAAATAATATTGAAACTGGACCGCGCAGTTTTGTGCAGTGTTTAATTTCCGTTGGTGGAATGTTTAAATCTGGAGGAGCCAAGAGCGGCATGGACCTCTGAGCCCGGATAACAAATGGTCGGCGGGCGCGAACTCATTCCGAATCGATTTCCATTCGCTAACACCGAACGTGAGCTTTTGTATGTTTTATTTGCTCCGCGACATTGGAATCCTCTTCATCGTCTGCCATTTTAAATGCAAAACCACGAGAACATTTCAACTGATTTTATAAAACCGCAACGACGCATGGAGGACGGGTAATATGGACCCCGGCTGTTCGGTACATCTCACGGAAATAACTTAAAGTTCTTCTAACGTTATAAAGCGAGGAGTTGGATCGAGTCCACGCGCTCGACATGCAGGAGATGAACAGAAATATATTAGTAAGCATCATACTGTAACAATTATGGATAATAATAATAACTTTTCACTGTCCCTGTAAACTCAACTCCGAATGAAATATTTAAGAAAACCACTGCTGAAAGCTGAAAGACAGAATCTAGACGAGTACGTGGTAGTATAGCAGCAGACACTGAGCTGAAATATCTACTGCATACAAATCCTTGTTATATATTTTAATAGTTTAATTGCAACAAATGAAAGTAAACTACCTCACAGACATTGTACGGTTTGATATGGTTTTAAATATTAACTGTGAAGTAATATCGTATATAAATCCAAAGAATTAATAAGTTATTTTTCAGTACTAAGAATGGACACAAGTAAATACATTAATTATGAATCTGGTGCGACGGTGCAGAGTGCCGAGATCCCAAAATGGCGGACGTGAATTTTGTATTAATTGGAAATATCAATGTGATATATATGCACGTTAGCGAAAGCGCGTCGGATGGTCACCATCTACTTTATATAATTATATCGATTGAGAACGTTTACTTGGTGCGCGACGGAGACGTCCGGCTGTCCGGACACTAGAGCACCGGTATAATATCCACATTAACTGAATCGGGTGGGATTACGATAAGTTAATAATAAAAGCACTTAGCGCGTTATCGCTCCATTATTTTTGGATATGGCGGAGTGCGTAGTGCGGGCTTTACGTTTTATATGGAAGCACAGCTGAGGAGACGCTCCACCAGTTAACTTACTGCGTGGCAAGTAACAAAAGTAACAACGTCCGTAATTGTAACAGTAATATCTATTTTTATATTTGAATAGTTGCTTTTTTTTGTAAATAATGTCTCTAATTCAATTGGGTTGTACCTCTCGGTACAACTCAGCGTGATCACCGAATTATTCGATTAGAGCGGCGCGGACAAAAACTCGAGCACAGCTATGTCCCCAAATAGTACGCACACAACCAGTTTTAAACCAACAAATTATATTATTTGTACGCAGATTACTTTTTATTAAACCTTAGAACGACAGGCGGACGTTATATAGATTGTTATACAGCATCAGAACATATTTAATTCCGAATTACACCATTACAACGTCTTTGTAAACGGAATACATTATGTATAATAACTTCTCTTACATAACTACCTTGTTGTCATAAATATATATCAATTAAAAGTTAATAATAAGGTGTCTGTATGCAGTTGCAAGTAGTTTGAAAACCCATCGATTGCTTCCTAGTACATAGTTCAGCATCAGAACAGCACCACTACCGACGGCCAAGTGCCTCATCGTATACACGCGCCGCCATTTTCTAACACTGAATAATACCAATATATCATTCCTATATACTGATATATAATGAAAAGAAGCTAATTTATCCGTATTAAGTGATTTTTTAGATCTCCAAATAATCGAGACTGATTTGGCATCTTAAAATGATATAATCATAACTATTTTCGGTTATAACTGATAAGCATACGAATGTACAATGCACATATACTATGCATACATATATGTACGTCGCAAAACCTACCGCACCTACATTATATATCATCGTTATCTTATTAAAATAATAATTAATATTATATATCAATACCACTGATATGAAATCTCTTACATCTTAATTTGTGTATTACAATACAAAGAAAGCGTCAAGTATTTTTGCGTAGTATATATACGTTTTAGTAATATATTGGTACGTACCTATCTGAATTAAACATCATCTGCTATCGTCACAGTAACAAAACTGAAGCGTTTACTTGTTATTACTTTAAACGTACACGCGGACAAAGGAAATGAATACTGAGCGTATAGATTTAATAAATAAAGATAGTGATAATGATTACGGGTTAGTTTTTAGATTACTGTATAGATATAAACCGCTTCGCATAAATAACTGACGATTACTAAACTTAGTTAACTTTTTAAACCGTCGGCCCGTTACCGCCCTACAAATTATTTGATAGTTTAAACCTATCGCTACGGTTTAATTAACGAACGACAGAGTACCACGAGCAGCTGATAGAAGCTGGCAACACCAGCAGACACTTTTAATGGTAATAAGGAATGTATTTCTTTCTTATTACAGTACATAAATAGATTTACGCAGACTACTGGTACAGTGGATTACAGTTGAGGCAAGCAGACGAGCGACGAAGCTTGCTTTCGACGAAAATAATTAAAATCGGTTAAAACGCGAACATTGCATGCGAATCCTTTTATTTTAAAATCTGACTCCATTTATTAACAGTTCTTTATATATTTTAACCTTATATATTCGATGCTTTGTAAATATATAGAGTTCGTACGATTGAGCTTCATACATTGGCCGCTACACTGGTGACTACAGAGCTTTCGAAATTTGGATTTATCCATAAAATTCATAAGCAACCTTCTGATTGCAGCCTAATATTAAAATGAAAACGCGAACATATAAAATATTACTATGTATAACGACGTGCTACAATTGTAGTACACTATATAGAGTATGATTCAATTTCATACATTGGCCGCTACATATATATACTATGAAAACATTACTTTATTTTTATTCATCAACATCATCATTTCGTGAATGAAGTTATTATTTTTTTATTTAAAATTAAACAACGAGATGAGTGAGACGTTCACCTGATAGTAAGTGATACGCACACCCTTATGGGTGTTATCAATGTAGCGCTAGTAAGGATGGTATGTACAGCACCACATTGTGCTCGTCATCTAGATACATAAAATGTTGAGTGT
>DWGN01000191.1:0-11441 GCA_018247655.1 Euryades corethrus
TATATACGCTGAAATCCATCAACGCTACTTTGGAAAAGTAATATGTTACAAGTTAAATAATACCAAAAAGTTAGGTTATCTTAGAATTAGGGTATACTTGAGTACTATTTTGATATAAATAGTATTTTACACATATTCAATACTAAGATGAAAATCACAGTAAAATAACATTTTCTATTATATATACACTTCTTTAGGATTTTAAAGGCACGTGAAATTGACTTAAACGTCAGTTTTATTCAATTATACAACAAGTTACTTTACATTCACATTATAACATAGTTTTAATAACTAAGAATACACTTATAGCTTAGAGTAAAGCTGTTTCGTTTGTTTGTCCTATAGTTAAATAACATGGCAGTCTTCATTTCATATCATACAAGGCACTAGAATTTACATACTAATATATTATATACACAATATTATTATAAACCCGAATGAAGACAATATATTTACATTTACCGTAAAAATCGGTATAAAGCGCTTAAATATCACTTTGAGCATATTCAGGCAGTACGTTTCACTTTTAACATGCACAAAATGACGTATAAAATACAATGTATCTAATCCGATCACATCGGCAAACAATAAATATTACTATAGATACCAATACTTACAGGCAAACCAGTCGACATGGGAGTATATGTACAGTTGATTAAAAATAATATTGTCTAATCTCATAGTCTCATAGTCGAGTGCGGAGGTTTCCTGTTGGCCGGGGCTGGCGGAAGTCCAGGACCTACTAACGGAGACATCGAAGGCGACCTCGTGGCGAGCGGCGACAGAGACGGCGAAAACGACGGGGACATGGCTGCGGCGGCAGAGAACCCACCGGGAACGTCGTGACTTATCGGCGACCTGGGCAACAGGTGCTGAGGTTGGCGACAGGATAACGATGGAGCTGGACAGCTCCGCGGCGCCACCGTAGTCAATAGTGGCGGCGGAACACTTTTACCGCCGGATATTGAAGTCCCTTTACTCTTAGCGCTTGACGCGGCGCTGTTCCCACTCTGAAGTGAAACCGCGTCGTCTTTCAAATGCGCTATCTCAGAAAATACGTGGGCTAAAGGTTGATATCTGGGTCCCCAGTCGAGCAAATAGTCCCAATTATAACTACCGGTTAATTCCTCCTCTGAATGAACGATAGAGCTTAGACTTCCCGTCATAGAAGGCCCAGCAGTAGGAACAGCGGTGTTCTCGCCAGGCGCACTCGGGAAAGCGCCTAAAGCCATCGCTCTGTCAACAGCTGCACTCGCTTCGTCCGCACTACTAGCCCTTTCACTGCCGGTAACTTCATTTAACTTTGCATATATGAGGTTTGTGATATCATTTTCGTGGGCGCCGTCTTCATCAAAAATATGCATTGAATCTATAGGACCATGATGTAGCATAGTGTCTTTGTTACCAACATTTTCCGAACATCTTCTCGAAGAAGTTGAAGCTCCACCACCAGTTCCTGTCTCAACTATACCAAGTCTTGCTAAATATTCTTGAGTATTATGTACTGAAACGTCTGAGAGATTATCATCATCTACTCCGTTGGTTTGTCTGTGCATTCCTGAATCTCTTTGTAGAGGTCCTTCGTTAATCATTCTTATTTCTTCATCTTCACCATCCTCTCCATCTTCGGCAGATCCACGACCGCTCGATCCAGACTGATCAGAACCAGAAAGTTCGGAAGTGGTGGCAGCTCCAGAATTAGAACTAGCCGTGTGAGGACCATATGGTGGAATTTCGTCGTACTTTGGTGGAGCAAACTGGTTTGCAGGATTTACTGGTCCTGTGTTTCTTATTGGGATTGTGTCAAATCCACTGGGATCAACGTAACTGTTCGTAGCACCAACTCCTTCAGAACTTAAACCCGGTTTGTTTACTTTTTTATGTCTTTTATTTTTCATATGAAGGAATAAAAATGCGGCAGCAAATATAATTATTATGAAAATAAATGCAATAAGTAATCCTAATGCCCAATCGGATAGCCCGCTGCTTTGTGCGACAGAAGTATCGTTAATTAGATTCGTGATATCAGAAACAGCTGCTAAAGGATCTAGCAATATTTCTACGGCAGTCTTGTTTGTTAACGATCCCTGCCTTCCGGAGCTAGCAGTCACCACCAAACTTATGGATTTGTCAGATCCGAATAAGCTTTGCACTGAATCAACTTTCTTCTTTAAAATTATTACCCCCGTAGTTCTATTTATTTTAAAATATGAATGCGAAGTTGACAATTGATAAACTATACGACCGTCAATACCCTTGTCTTTGTCTGTAGCAGTCGCTTGGCCAATCACGTAGCCTACAGGTAAAGGTCCTGATTTCGGTACGCCAAAGTTGTAAGTCTTCTGTGTAAATTGCGGATAAAATTCATCACGGCTTTCTATATCAATTCTTACTTTGACTACTGAGCTTTTGCCTCCTAAATCTGAAGCTTTAATTGAAAATTCGTATTTATTTTTTTGCTCATAATCAAAAACTGCGTTAGAATTTAGTAACCCTGAGAACGAATCTATTTGAAACATTTGCCACGAATCATCATTTCTATTAAAACTAGATGAACTTGAAACTATTGAATAGTTCAATTTGCCATATTTGCCTTTATCTAAATCAGTGGCTCTTGCAGTAAATATTGAAGTTCCAACTCTTTCGTTTTCACCAATCGTTTCAAAGTATTCAGAAACTGGAAATGTGGGTGCGTTATCATTTTCATCAAGCACATCGACTTCTATGTATGCAACATTACATAAGCACGGTGTACCTTGATCACAAGCAACTATTACTAGTTTAAATTTAGGATTTCCAGTATCGTGGTCAAGAGTTTTGTTTACTGTTAGAGTACCCGTTGTGGGGTGTATGTAGAACAGGTTTTGGTCATCTCCGGAAGTGATATTGTACACGATTGCAGAGTTAAGTGTGCCAAAAAGATCAGCGTCCGTCGCAGATACTTGAGTTAGAGTGTATCCAATTTTAACATTTTCGCTGACAGATATATCAAAATCTGTTAGCGAAAAAATAGGAGCATTATCATTCGCGTCAGCTACGGTGACAAATATGGTAATAGATGTTTTATTTTGATTATACGATAAAACTTTTCCTTGTTCGACAGCGGCTAGTCCCAATACATAAGATTCCTGGACTTCCCTGTCAAGTTTATTTACTAATATGAGTGCACCGTCCATTGTGACATCAAATGCATCTCCTTCGTTTCCGGATATTATATGAAAGTCAAGATTGTATTTTTTGAGGACATCATTGATGCCTCCGATTTGTAATAACGATGTTCCTTTTTCAGTATCTTCATTGACGGTAATTCTGAAATTGAGAGAAAAAACCTCTTAACTTTATGTTAAAATTTTACAAAAAAATGTTATGATGCTTCAATAAATAAAAAAAATATATTAAGTGTTTTATTTAATTAATTATGAGCAAATTAACAAACAATATATTAACAACGCCGAGCATGTATATTTGAGTACAGTAATTTAGATTCTATGAAACATTAACATGAGTGATTAATATTTATTTTAGCTCCAATTTAAAGTAGTATCTATAAAAAGTACGAACCTGTAAGTATCCTGTCCAATAAATGGTTTAATTTCTGACGAAGCACCGGTACTTATTCTAACAGACGCTATAGTACTTCGGTTCGGCTTGCCTCGGTCTGTAGCTAACACCGCCATCTGGGTATCTCGTTGATTACTTGGTAAAGCGCTGTAGTTAACGAACATCGCTCCCGTGGCCGTATCTATATAGTAGCCATCGTTGGGATGAACGAACGAGTAGGAAATTTGACCATTTTCACCGCTGTCTTTATCAGTGGCACTAACTCTGCCGATTTCATGTGTACCGGAACCTTCTGAAGAAAGAAATTTAATCGTTATAAAAATCGTTTCTCTATCATAACATGTATTGGTTGTAATAAAAAGTATTTTTACCAATTCAGAAAAGAACGCACACAATCGGACATACTCGTATATCACTTGGTCATATTTGCATGGTGATGAAGTCAAATCATTTGAATGTTTATCATTAGGAAAAAACGGGAGGCTAAGGTAATTTAACGCGCAATAAAAATTGCCTTTTCACATACTAAAACATGAATTAATTAACAAAAAAAAACGTATTAACTTATGTATGAATACGCCAATTTATATTTTAGTTGCGGCTGTTTTATCAAACGTTGTTATCGCTTCTCAATTACCCTCCGATAGAGTTATGATGCGACGGAAGTAGTATTTTGGGTAAAATTTATTTTAAGGCTATAGCTTTACCATTATTGATCAAAGATATCAAAGATTGTTAGAAAAATACTTGTATATGTCTTAATGTATTGTAACCAAGGCATGCAGTTTAAAGTTTCATCTTGATTAGACGACTTGTTCAAATTCAAATTTATCGACCAGATAAAAAATAGACCACTACAGCCTAAATTTATAATTTTTAATTATATTCACTGTTAAAAACGCAAAAATGAAAAATAATATAATGATAGGTTATTTATAAAAATGATATTTACTAACCTGGCAACACTTTATTGTAAGATATTTCATCAAATATCGGACTGTTGTCATTAACATCTGTAACTTTGATTGTAAGCGTAGTCCGGGCCACGTGCTCTGAATCCGAGGCAGTGATGTTTACCTCATACTGCTTTTTCGTCTCAAAGTCCAAAGGTTTATTGAGTACAATCTTGCCGCTATATCTGTCTATTGAAAACGCATTGTCTCCATGAACAATGGCGTACTTAAGAGCGGGATATGTGTCAACGTCATTTGCAGTAACAGATGTCAGTATCGAACCGACTTCCGCTCCTGTAAAAAAAGAATGAAGTCAGCATGAATAAATTCGGTTCAAGACACACTCTCTCGTTTGACTGCCACTTTAAAGATTCGCAAAATAAAATGCTCTAAAACAAAACCACCGTCGCAGTACAATGATATAAAAACAAAGAAAGAAAAACGGTTCGAGCGCGGACCGTTCGCCGGGGACGCACCGCTAAAACATGCACTCGAAAAAAATGTAATACCGTCCAATAAATATTGATTCTAAAGGAGGCCCTTTTATTTAATCTCGGCGCTGGAATCGCAGAGTCGCAATGTAAGCCAGTCGCAGAGTCGGGAATACAAATTATGTAAAATGCCTCCCTCTTTGTAAGACGCTTTTTGTTCTACCAATTTATTTCGCAAAGCTATCGGCCGCCTTCCACCAATTTAAAAGGAAATACGTAAACGGTAGCAAAAACTCTAAAACAAACATACCTTCTGATACGGAGATGACATTTGGTGGCGGGAAAGTCGGTTGGTTGTCGTTAACATCAACGACATTAATTCTAAGTGTCGCCGTTCCGGTCATTTGCGGATCACCTTCGTCTGTCGTAATGACTGTCAATTTATACATTTCTCTTATCTCCCTGTCGAGCACGATGTTAGTTTTGACGGATCCGGAAAATGCCGGCTCGATGATGAAAGCGTTATCATGATTGCCATCGACGATGTGATAAAGAATTCTTGCGTTCGCTCCACTGTCTTCATCTTTTGCAGAAAGTTGTATAACAAATTCGCCCTTTGTATTACCTTCGAGTACATTCGCTATGTATTGTTGTTGGGTGAAACGGGGTGGGTGATCATTCTGATCTAGTAAATTAACAATAACATCACAATAAGCGTACATATTGGTTGACCCTTCTGTTCGCGCGACAACTACAAGTTTACGACTGGGACCAGGAAAGGATTCGTAATCCAAATTTGCCGAATTATTTACTCTTATAACGCCTGTGTTGGAATCTATTTCAAAAGCATATTGATCGTTTCCATTGCCAAATTCATAAATTATACTTTGACGACGGCCATCACTTCTCAATGCAGTTACTTGTAACACTTCCTTCCCATATGCAAGATTTTCTTCTATAGTAACATTATAGGTAGCATTCTGAAAGTTTAAGGTCGGAGACTGGTCATTAAAATCGCCGACACGTATTTCTATGAGTCCTACAGAGCTCTGCGGAGGATTTCCTTTGTCTTTAGCCATTACTCTAAGGTGTATGAACTTTCCGTTTTCACTTGCTAAACTTTGCGTTGCAGTTAGTACTCCTGTTGTCGGGTTAATTCGGAATTTGTGATTAGCCGTGTCTAACAACTCAAAAAGAATTTCTGCGTTAGTTCCTATGTCGTTGTCGGTGGCAGAAACTCGAAGTAAGCTTTGACCAGGCGGCGTCAATGTAGCCATTTGCTCCTTAAATGGATATTTCGTAAATATAGGTTTGTTGTCATTCACGTCACTTATGGTAATCTCGACGGAAACTCTTTGTGAACGAGCTATGTATCGTCCTTGGTCTGTTGCAACAGCTTCAAAGTGATACACGCTCGTTTTTTCTCTATCGAAAAATCTGAAAAATATTAGAAAATATTAATAACTTATAAATAGTAGATAAAATTTGGTTTGATTTCAAAATTTTAATTAATTTTAATGACTTACCCAGTTGTGAAAATAATTCCAGTTTTGTTATCTATTCTAAACAGGCCTTGACTTTCATTAGCCAAAGAGTATACTATGCGCTTGTTAAAACCTAAATCGGCATCTGTTGCCCTCACTTTAATAATAGATGTATCAATAGGTGCATCTTCAGGTATAGCAGCTGAATAATGGCCCGTATCAAAAACGGGATCATTATCGTTTTGATCTTCTACTAGAATAGTAATATTGCAAGATCCCTGTAAAGCAACTGGCGAACCATGGTCGTAAGCGGCAATAGTTAAATCATACTTTGATTGCGTCTCGCGGTCTAATGTTTTAGCTGTCAATTTTCCGGACGTTGAATCTATAGAGAATTTGTTGCCATTGTTTCCAGAAATTATACTGTAAGTTATAACTCCATTCGCACCGATATCTTTATCTGTAGCTGCTACTGTATGAATGACCTCCGGTTCGTTGTTTTCTGGCACAGCCAAGGGGTAGCAGGATCCGCTTTTGAAAGTCGGTGGGTTATCATTTACATCCAAAACGCTTATAGATACTGTGGCTACGTCGAAGTTTGTAGTAGATTGAAAAGTGCTAGTATCTGTTACGTATACCGGGAAAATGTATTGGTCTGTTTCTTCTCTGTCTATTTTTGTTTTTACTGTGACAGTACCGAGTCGTTCATCAATTGTAAATTTGTCATTAGCCAATCCGGGTGGAATCATATAAGTAAGATTACCTGTAACAAGACATCAGGATATTAGTAAAAACTATAAATGACTCATCTTCAATCCAATATAGTTTAAAAGTTTGATAACCTACCTGTATTGCCTCTTGATGATTTTGCATTTAATCTGGTTACAAAACTGCCTGGTCGAATATCTTCACTTATATTTGCTCTGTAGGAAGATTCGGTAAATCTTGGTGGAATGTTTGTAGAAGCTTGAAGATTTAAAATCAATGTCATATGGCTTTGCCTAGGAAAGGGGCTTCCGTGGTCAGATGCAGTAAGATTTAATTTGTACTGTCCCGGACGAATTTTTGCAGTATCCGCGGAAAATTTCTTTGATAACATTAACTTTCCTTCGTCATAATCCATCGAAAAATAAGCATGATCATTTCCACTAGATATGTAGTAAGATATTTTCCCATTATCTCCAGAGTCTGCATCCACAGCTAACGCTTGGTACAATGTTCCAGATAACGTATTCAGAGTAACTGTTACCTTATTTTTAGAAACAAAAGTTGGAATGTTATCATTCGAATCGGTAACTGAAATATGAACTGTTACCAAAGTTGCCAGTCTTTCGGATAAATTTGGTGCCAAATCTGTTGCTTCAACAACTAACCAATATTCCTTTATTTCTTCATAATCGACAGGCGAAGTAAGAGTTAGTGTCCCGGTTAAAGGATCTAAACTAAAAACATTTTTGGAGTTTGGCAATGAAGAAACGACATGAAAATTTAATTCCCCATTGGCACCAGCGTCCGCATCTCTTGCTGTAAAATTATAAATGATCATACCAACTGGAGTAATTTCGGACACCTCTATATTTATAGGATCTTGAGACCACTGAGGTACGTTATCATTAACGTCAATTATTTCTATTTTCACAGTGACTGCACTACTCTGTGGATTGTTTGTAGCTGATGTGTCTAATGCTCTTACTTCCAGTCTATATTCTTCTTGAATTTCCCTATCTAATGGTCTAGCTACAACTAAAGACCCTGTTCGACGATCAATTTCAAACGTGCCTGGCGAATGATCCAATGTAATTGGCATCAAAAGGTAAGATACCTGTCTCTCTTCTTCAATATTTATAGAATTATCTTGTATATCGCTATCGCAACATGCAACCTTCCCAACAATATGACCGATTTTGGCATTTTCTTTTACCTGTAAATTAAAAAAGAAATAACAATGAAATAAATCTTGCTGCTCTTGCGGTATTAAACTGTCAATGGTAATTTTGTATTAAGGTTTTAAATGCGTTAAAATATCCAATAAACTATAACAAGTTACTATTACTCACTTTAAATGACAAACTCGAGCTTGTGAACGTTGGTCGGTTATCATTTAAATCCAAAACTTCTACCTTTAATTGTCTTACAGTTTGCCTCGGTGGCTGACCTCCATCTGTTGCTGCCACTGTTAAGCGATATATTGATCTATCTTCATGATCAAGAACTGAAAGTAAAATTGTAAAATTACCGAAGTTTTCCTTTGACTAACTTACGTTGGAAAATAATAGTGTAGAAAATCCTCAAATCAGTAAAAAATGAATTTAAAAAAAAATAAAAAAATATTTACCTGTATTTGTTTTTATAACTCCAGAATTAGCATCTATCACAAATACTCCATAACCATCCATATCCCTTTCGTTTAATATAGAATAAGTAATCGTCGCGTTTACGTCGTTATCCTTATCAATAGCTTTAACCCTTGCCACTTCAGCTCCTGGTTGCTGTTCCTCCCTTACACTGACAACGTCTTCCCTTGGATCGATAATTTCTGGTGAATTGTCATTAACGTCGGTAACTTTAATAACTATAGGAACTCTATTAGATCTTGGTAGACTGCCTAAATCTCTAGCTTCAGCAAAAACAGAATAGGACGACTTGAATTCTCTATCCAGGACTTCTCTTGTGGTTATTATACCTGGAACAACAAATTTATAAATAAAAGAACATAGATAGAAAATTATAACTTGTGGTAAACAGCATTAAATTTAAAAAGATACTAAAAATTACAGATAATCATAAATTGCTGCAAAATCATATTTACATGAAACGTCAAATGCAACTAAAATAAAGTATTAAAATCCTATTGAAATTACTCGTGAAAACTATATTTAACATTTTATAAGAAATTTGTAATGTCCTTTTATCTAGAATTGACATGTACACTATCTTAAAATAATTATAATTATTAACTTTAATATAATTACTTTATTTGACATATTTTTATTTAAACTAGTATCTAACAATGAAAAGGTATATTAAGTGTGTGTTTAAACTCCATTACTTAACAATTGCATTAAACCGTACTAAGCGCAATAAAGGCTGTCGTTTTAAAATCGATTACAAAAACTTTCAAGCCTGAAATTATGTATTCATAAAACGAAACGCTCGCGGCAGAATGTCTATGATTATCCGACGGTCGACTCCGTATTGGGAACCTAAAACTGGCGAGGACAGAACTGGTAAGGATACGAGCGTGATTTCACAAAATCGCTCCACCGAAAACGGGTCCTTAGCTGACGTTGATATAGCCGATATTTCCGTAGATCGAGATAAAGCTGTCGTGAGATAATAAGATGTGGCAGAGAGCCTCGTAATGAGCGATTTGAAGTGGGCACCGAAAAAAAAATCCATCGATATTTCTCAGCACAGCGGCATAACATATATCGTCTCGCTGTCGGTGAAGTAAGAAAATACCATGCACATCGAGAAGAGATATTCATGCGCGAACATGATTGAGTGGGTTAGGAGAAAAGTCACTCTTTTCTCGATTCTTGACCATATTAATGTAGGTTAGGACGGAACTGATTTCTGTTTAATATGTCTTTCTAGGAAGGGTAGTAAAAATTCCTGTCTGTATGTAGCTTTAAAAAAATACACATATATATAACAAGAACATCTTAAATACTAGTGTAATTTATTCGTGTACATCTAAATATAAAAGGTATAACGTCAAAGCAACGTGTTGTCGGTTCGCGGAGCGTCTTACGTGTACATTTGTAACGTACGAGCCTTAAATACTCGACGACAGTACTG
Source organism: Euryades corethrus (assembly GCA_018247655.1). NCBI lineage: Eukaryota > Metazoa > Arthropoda > Insecta > Lepidoptera > Papilionidae > Euryades > Euryades corethrus. Next base: position 10,231 of record DWGN01000191.1, read on the forward strand.
CCGCCAGCCGGGGTCCGTAATAAAATACGAAAGAGAATAGCGAGGTCCCTACACAGCAATATTTTAATAATAGTTAATGGCGGGTCACGGCGCGTGCGCATGCGACGACGTTTATAACTCGAAATTGACGCACATAAATTCATTTATTTCTAACCAACACCGAAGAAGAAGTTTTTTTTTTAATATTATGTCACACATTATTATTAAAAATAAATTTAGGACTTCATTTACTTTGCATACACTTCTCCTGAAAGTTGGGAGTGAACTGTGCCTTTATATGAAATCATAAATTTTTGAAGCCCTTTTTATATGATGATAAGCAACAATAAAGTTCCGCGATGATAAAACCTTTGTTAACTCAGAAAACTAAAAATGATTTTCTCTTTACTTATTTCTAATATATAATACTAGTTAAGCAGACTGTTAGTTATGGTGCCATGAACATCGCCGATATTGAAATACACTTATTAAACTTAACTAACATTTTACTCGAATTTAAGAAAAAATTTTCGAAACGGTCTCAACGTCTGTTATAATCTAGATCCTATATCAAATACAAGTTCTATCCAATAGTATACAGATGTCTCCAGGAATGATTTAAGAACACCCGTTACGATTCACGTTGGGTGTTTTAAAGATGCATAAACTAGCTCATGGTGTTGATATCCAACATACCAAATTAAGATGAAGAGACTGACCATTCATCAGTCAGTTAAGGTGATAATACAACCTATTTACATTCCTTTTCTGAACACATACATTGTAAGGGAAAAGTCTCGGCACGTTCACGAACTAATTTGGTCATACAAAAGTGTGAATTGGTTTTCAATGAAAACAGTTGTATAAATTCAATTTAGAAACGATTATAGGATATTAAGAACAATTCTTCAGTTTTGACATAATCTTTACAAGATTATTAAGAATTAATAAAGCGCCTTTTAAACAGGAATAAACTCTAAAGCTATAACAGCTAGCGATATCCATGGGAATATAAGAACAAACACCCTCTTAACACTGCTCCCTTTTCCTTTAAATTGTTCACGTATTAATACGTAGCGGTGTTTACACAATCGGTTTGCTCAGTTGACGAGTCCTAAGCCACGACACACTTTGGGTTTTAGCTTTCAAAAGTGCCGGCAGAGCAAACAATGCACGGAGAGCTTGGACAAGCCCGGAATAGTTCGCCGGCTAATCAAACACTAGGAAGGACC
>DWGN01000192.1:0-11433 GCA_018247655.1 Euryades corethrus
AAGGAAATGGTATGCTCTTCTTTTGAAGGTCCACTCTATGTCGTATTGGTTCGGAAACACAGCTGTTAATTAATGTTGGAACACCTGCTTCATTTTTATTATTGTCTTTGTTATAAGCACTTTCTGATGAGCTTTCTATCCTTTTGTGGCTGGTCTTAACAAGCCCAACCCTTTAAATTATGTTATTTATTGTAGTTTTTTATATATTAATATCTAAAAAGTTTGAAATATACAAGTAGAGGTTGAATTTTTGAAACTTGAGGTATGTTAGGAAAAGTAATCAGTGATACGAACGGGCTATCCTTCGGCAAGTCCAGGGTTATAGAGTCACTGCAATCAGAGACGCAGAACACGTAGCCCAATGCACCTACTGCGACGTACAATAGAACGATGAAGGTCATGCCGGTGTTCAGTACTCCGCAGGCACCGCCGAACGACTTGGGAGTTTTCATGTTATTCTCTAATGCGATTACCTACACAGATATATGCAACTGAGAGCATTATTAAATATCTACAAGATTGTTTATAGATCCATTCTTTAAGTAAAGTTACTCAAAGCAAAACTCTATTACTAACTACAACATCTACATCATCAGGGACATACGCTTCATAGAACGCTGCATTGCATACCCTTTTAAGTACCCTTACTTGGATTTAAATGGGTTTAAACTATGCTGATTTGAAATAGGTTAGTTCATTTTTCATTATACATTAGCGCTAAGGTTTAAGACACTGTGTGCATACTTTATCCAAAATATCTCTACGACCCTGTCTACAATACACGTTTATTTTTCAAATTAAAAGCGTAGCAGGATTAAATAAAAACATTAAATAGTTCGCATATTGATGTTGGCAAATTGTACAACTTGTAATAAAATTAACTCGCAAACACTGATTTCGCATAGTTTTAATCGCAACGGTTTCGACAAATATATATCGCATAAGCTAGAAAATAAACAACTTACCACTCCAACAGCCGTTAAGGCGAATAATATAGTTCCGAAGAATAGAGGAAACGTTTCCACAGAGCCCCACAGATCTAAGGGTTCCGAGGACTTATTTCCGGAAACCAAAAAGTATATAACAATCCCGAGACCAACAAGCGTCATCAAGTTTGCTAAGGCTGAAAATGGTGCTAATAATTTGAGACTCGGAATAAGGTTGAATGCGATCAGAGGCACTAAAATGATCAGCATATGAATCTCAACAGCCATTTCGTAATACGGGTCGCAGACCTGTAAATAAATCAAAACAGAGTTGACGTCTTGAACTTTTGCACTGATGTTTTGTCTACCAAATGAGGATTCGATCAAATATTTATGTTTTCGGCCCCGTCACTCATGTTTATTCTATCAGCTTACCCAGGGAACCGACTATGTACTTTTATTGTTCGCAATGACATATTATATATTTTGCAATTACGGTACAGGAAAACAGAACAGAACTATCCGCAACCGTTTACAAGATAATCATCTTCATCATCTTGCACGAGTAAATATAGATAGTAAAAATTCAACTTATATGTTAATCGATACATGACTTTAAAATGCGTTTTGTATGGTTTTCGAAATAACGGTATACATAAAACCTTGTTTTATTCAAATACAATTTTGGAAAGTGTTAACTGTAAATTCTAACAGTTTCAAGATTAATTTTGGTATTAACTGAGTGTCGTATTCATGTCACATGTATACGGACATCGTGGGCTCGGTTGATGATTTGATATTGACGTATGATGTAAGGATGCTAGCGCACTTAATCAATTAGAGAGTTGGTTTCTAGTTCTATAGTAGCATATTCATCGCACCTCCGGGTATCGGTCACCGGAAGTTCAATGCCTAAATTACATACTCTTTTTACCATAGCATACATGATTTGTATTAAAAATTAGTTAGCTAATTAACTAAAGATATAAGAATAAGTGCACGATTTCCAGATTATGGCTTTGGGAATCTATAGGGATTAAAGTTTACTGGCATATTTAGGTTGGTGATCTCTGGTGGTACACCTCTCTTACCGGTAAATGTTGCCAAATAGAAATGTGCAAAATCATATTTTACAGTTCAGGTCTCTACTTTTATATAAGGCTTGAAAGATAACACTTGATAAACTGGCGTCTTTACCTTTTTGATGTTATCAGCGATGAATACGATATAGACACAGCAGATTCCCAACTGATATACCACAAGGAACACATCTACGGTGATGGCGCATGGCTTAGCAAAACCTCGGAAAGATGGCGGTCCATTGGTGAAAGCCGCCGCTGCAGAAGCGGGGTAGGAGAGTAAAGGCACTTGAAGTTTTTTACAGGCAAAATATTGAGATCGAACCTGTATAAAATATAAGATAAATTAAAAAAAATACAATCATTTATGGAAAGTACTGCACATGAATTGCACAGAATTATCTATAACATAGGTTTGATAAAAGGATACAGTATAAAATCCGGAAATTAATCAAAATATCCTTATCATAAATATTAAAAATCTAAAATATCATCAATCTCATCATTTATATCTGTAGTCAGATAGAAATTTAGAAACAATTATCAACTGTGTTATTTTATTTCCATCTCAGATATAAATATCGATAAACTGGGTCGTTTCACATTAACCATAATTGAATGTTTTTTTTAAAAGATTACATTTTCTTTTCTGATCTTTTATATACATATTTCTAGATGAAATTTTCTTCTATTCGCCAATTTTTTTAATTTTTTCTAAGTAAATAAATGACAAAATGGTTAAATCCGAATGTAGTCTAACCCTAAGTAACTGCCTTTTACCTCATTCATACAATCGACAATTTAAATGTACCTGGAAGTGTTTTAAAATATTTCCTACTTGTTTATTCCGTATTGTATAGTTCTATACTTAAACTTTTTGAATAGATTAAGTGTAACAAAAAATATAAACAAAATCAATTTCAGTTTGATAGATATTTCTTACATGAATGATATTTTTCCTCTTCCAACAAGAATTCATAAACACAGGTAAGTAACAACTATGGATAAGGCCTAAGCTAGTTAAAATTAGATTAGAAATCGGATTTCATTATTTCCTTATATTTCGATCATAAACTTATACTGATTTCATATGATGTAAGGTGACAAATAAGATCTCAAACGGTAAATGGTACTTCTCTTGAATACTGTATGTATGTAAAATACCCATACATAGTTATTACGAAATGGTGCAACATTGTATAAAATATGAATACTATTACACAACTGTAGAAGACAGTATATTGAACTGACCGAGGCCATATCCTCTCCCATACCGCATCAGTGATCTATATGCGTAACGAAATGTAATTGTGGTCCCTTATTGGCATAGGGAGGTCCCACGTGAACAAATGTGCTCGTTTATTCTACATAAACTAATACTACATTTTTAATGGAATTATGAATTATGGTGAATGACAAAATAAAATTTATGATACGCGAATCAAGATTTGGACTAATATTCAATAATGTCTTTGCATATTTTCGCTAAAATTGAATAACTTAAATTAAATATCTTGTATTGTCTAACTCAGTTTGGAGATAGTTCTATATTTAGAAGAATCTGCTCTAAGCTACTGAACAATATGTTTTATTTTATATAAACATATACATAAATGTTACGCTTCTTCTCGCGTCTCACCATACAATCATAGCAGCTTTATCGATTTTTGAGAAAATTGGAATGGATATATCGTTGAAGCTTCTGAAGCCGATTCAGTCAGGAATACAGCACGCGATATCGGATTCTACGAAGTAGTTGCGAATGGTAGGAAGTTGCGTTTGAGGCGCTTAGTGGAAGATTGCCAATCATTTAGGTGGAATTGGCCGCTGCTTTGTGTACAACTGTGGTGGAATACAGTGGTATGAATTATTTAGACCAATTCGCCACAAAACTTACAGTACTTAAGCAAGAAACTACACTGTACATTGAGAAGATAAGTAATAAAAAACAATACAATTGTAAGTAAAATAAATCTAATTACATACCAAAACATGGAGACAGTGTGTAACGATGATCCCAACGATGACAGTTGCAATAATTCCAGTAACGAGACCAGCGCGTGCAAACGCTTGCGGCATGGCAAGTATTCCAGTACCAAGACTGCACTTTAGAAGATGCACCAGTGTCTCCAAATTGCTGCAATGTTATTCTTACAATATTTTTTTTGACGAATTAGAGCTATAATTGTTAAAAAAAAATTTTTTCGTTTAATCATCAGATACGTATAAGATAATCAACTTACTTAGTAGGTTTTTCTAATTGCCGATAAAGGTGCGGATCGTATTCGTCAGAATTGTCGTCTCTAAAAATAAAATTAAGTTGTAGAAATAATACAAATAAAACGAGAGAAAGCTCTTCAAACAATCAATCCGTAATTTGTTAAACAATCAATACGAATAATTGTGTTTTCCCTTGGATCAAGTAACGTGGTGATGCGAACGTTAATTACTTTATCTAGTAGGAGTTTGGTTACTACAATAAACTGTATGTGTAACTCGATCATTGAACAATGTTTATTTCAGAGAATTTTTATATATTAAAGTTATATGATAAACAACATGAAAATGTGGTTTAATTGTTGAATGTAGCTAGAAATAGCTACATTCAACAATTAAACCCTCATGATTTCTTTATGTTTTTAGTCCTTTATTACTAATGTTTTTAAGTCAGTAACACATTACCTTAAAAATTTTAATATCATTTTCATGTTAATCAGACATATATTTTAACAATAAGCGAGAGTCTTATTACCAGTAATTTGAACCTTGAATGACAATCTTACAAATGGTCAACATATAATCTTTAAAATATTTTTACTTACTTATCAGGGTTAGTTGGTCCGGTTTCATTAGACATCGGTTGCAACCGCACGTTTTCCATTTTTTCCTCCATTTCGGGTAACGATGAATTTGCTACAATATTTTAAATATGTATAGATATATAATAAAATGTATTAGTAGACTAAGAGTTAATTCCTTGAATAATGGAATAATTGTATTATATGAATTGGGAATCCTTTTAATGCTTTCCCACTAATTGCAATCAAACAATTATAATCGAAATATTAAACAAGTGTAATAAAGTACAGTTGAGTGTAGATCAGAACTATTTAATAGTTTAAAAACAACAACGTTAAAACATTGTTTAGATCTACATTTTAGTGTGTTTTGTGATTATTAAGAACGATGCGTTATATAAAATGTTATGCGATTGTATTTGCTGTGCGTCCGTTATTGTCAACAATCTCAGAGGTTAGAGATCAATTGTAGCAGTTAACGACTGCTGCGGGTTAAAATATAACTGGTAGTACAAAATCAGGAAGAATACGACAGCTAGTTAACATTTTCGATTCTTTTCTAACAACATCTGATCAACAGAATGATGATACTTATTAATTCACCGAATTTTACTTCATTAATAAGAGATACAATTTTGATTAATAATAAAAAGTATGCGTATAGTATATCAAATGAAAGATTGTGTTATACTCTGATGTTTTATAAAGTTATGTTCAATTCAATTATAATAATATTAGAAATACAAAGTTAGCAGCAAATTTAGTAAATGATATTAAATAAGTTCGGTCGTCAACGTTGCTGTGCCAGTAAGTAATCAAAAGTTATGAAATATTTAATGTTTAAAATATACTGTCAGTTATAATAGGTAATATTTTGTGTCGTATAAGAATTTTATATATTTACATGTATGTTCGTTATACGAATACTGCTGTTTGGCATTTACGGTTTCCTACTCTTACAATATTTGTAAACAACTTTACTTACAGAGAGCATTGGTAAAACGTTAATTATTATTGAAGAATCAAAATAATAATGAATATAGTTTCGTCGCACGCCTACGTTCTGGTTATCGTTCCCGTTCTTCGGGTGACTGGGAGAAGATGCGTAAGCATTATCCTCCAATTGTAACTACTTGTATAATAAAGTATTAAATAAATAGTTGAATATAAACAATGTTACATATTCGTCGATATTAATTATGCCGTAAGATGTGATGTAGCTCGTTGACGCAGCATCTAGTCGGCAGACACGCCTACGGGTTGTAACGCGAACGGCTGCTGATGTCGCTAGTTATGTAAAAAATGCTATTTAAAAACTATAATAGTACTAAAAACAAATACGTTGTGCGACGGACGGACGGACAAGATCACACTGCCCTAATTTAACATTATAATAACTATTACGAATTTGTAATATTCTCTAATAATCAATATATATGTAATTAATTATTAGATAATCATTCATCTATTCTTTCAAGCTTGTTCGTATATTATATCTAGTTTCATTTTCGGCTGTGTATGTGTGTAGTTTCATTTTTATAATGAAATCTATAACATAGAAAATTTGATTTGAATTCAGATAAAAGATATAGTTTTTATAAGAATATCTTTTAAAGTATCTTGTTTTAGTGTTAAATGTTCTTCTTCACATACACGTGAAATTAAAGATCCATTCATATAATGGCTTTGGATAACAAGAGAGAGAAGTTTTGAAAAATGAATTTCTTTTGTATACTTGCAGATTGTAACTGTCGTGCGGTTGTTTGGCTTGCTCTGCCTCACAGTTAGAACTGTTCGTGTGGGTTTGGTGGCGAATGGTGAACGACTGCTGTCGGCGATGCGGCAACTGAAGTACTGAGCTCCATCTCCAGTGCTCGGGCGCAGCTGCGCTCGCCCCGCGACCCCGCTGTCTTACCGTACACCGTGTCGTCGATCATCTCATACATATACCAGCTAACCATTTTGTATGCAAGGAAATTAGGACACTACGCATCACATCGGGGTGATAGCTACTTCCTGTCAGTCGACTATTACACCAATCTTCTACTAAATTGTTTCATGTATTACACGAAACAAACGCATGAAAACTAATGAAAAACGAATAGAAACTATTTGTAACTATATCCATGAGGCTAAGGGAGAAGTTCACCTGATGATAAATGATACTTCTGCCCCTAAAATTACGTTGGTAGTATACACAGCATCACGTTGTGTTCATTATCTCGAGACACAAGTTATTAACAACATGTCTAAGAAATAGAAACTGTCGTGGTATCTACCTAGACGGCAACACAAGCTTGCAGCTTACAATAAGTCATCTAATATTTTTCATTCCACTTGATGATGATTAAAAGTAACGATTAATACGTTACTTTATTTTTTTATTACACAAATAAGAGTTCGTCTATAATCTCTTTTGAAGGTAAGCAGCAATAGATTATAGTTAAAATGATATATGCCACATTACATTGCGTATCCTGAAGATTGGTTTGTCAGATGTTAAGTCTCATTAAATCAGTAATATCAATAGCTAAAACGTCTTTTATCAGTATCACTGAAGTGTAGTGACGGTAGCAGGTACTGCAATGTTATCTATTTAAACGGTCTCCGAAAAAAGAGATCTTGCACCAGTAAGGTTCTATAATAAATAGAAATTTTCTGTAATAACAATTCGTTGAGAATAATTTTATCGCAGCCTACGTATATTTTTAACATAGATAAATTATGTTATATATTTTTTACATTAATTATGTTAAAATATATCGTAATTATCCTAAATCATTATTGGAGCTTGGTTAATGTGTTTGTTTGTTGTTTTACAGGCAAGTGGCGACGCATAACAGGAGTCTCACCAACTGACGCCTTATCAATTGCTGTACAATTGATATGAAGTCAACCTGACCCTTTGCAATTAAACAACCCTGAGACAATAGAAATAATAGGAAAATATATTATAGTTGCTTTCATTACGTTAAACGCATTTAATTGTTTATAAATACTTCAATTAACATTAGAAACATATAGATTTAGCGTACTGCTTCTACGAATTTTGAAAATGTATAAATACAAAAGTATAAAAATAGTTCACTCATATTTTGGTTTCTATGGTAGAGAAAAATCGTGTATGTTTTACACGATTTTGCCAAAGTGGGCAATTTGATGGTTAGAAAGGGCAATTGTCAAATGATTTTTTAAAGCTTTCGATCCGGAATAATTATAAAAATTAGCAAAGAAAAACAAATTTTTAATGTAAAACATTGTATGGGAAGGGCATTTCAATTTTGTGTAAAGTGGGGCATGGCACACAAAAGTTTGGGAAACACTGGTGTAAAACGAGACATAGTTCATACAAAACGGGTATAATCAGTTCTCGTAGAAACCTTGTAAATCTGTCTAAAGGATATAAAGTATAGTCGAAGATGTATAGATATATTCCTACCAATCGTGTAAAATAAAATAAGGATTTTAAGAACAAAGAAGGTATTGATTATGTATGTTTAGATTAATTTAATTTTCATTTAAAATATTATAAAACAATTATAATAGTAATATTAATAATTATTACTCATAGATAAAGGATTATATTTGGGACAAGGTGTCATTTGCAACTTTGAATGAGCTTCTAAAATTGTACGATCGTTTATATAATATTGGTCAATGATATAATGCTAAAATATCAGGAAAAAAAGGATTTCTTTGATATTTAAAAACCTTGTAAAAAGAAAAGCTCCGCTTCATAGAAAGAAGAGCAAATTTTACTAAAATATAATTATATAGAAGGTACATAGTACTAATTAGATATACCAAATAGATATTAAATCATAACTTCTAGACATGAATGTTTTATTAATTAACATATTAACATAATATTTAATATCAACAATAGGACGGCATATTTACTGAAACAATTAGTATTTTATAAATTATACTAATTTTAATTAATACCAAATAATGTAATTAAGAATTATTGTTTGCCGCCATCTATTGGCGATGTTCTCGTCATTTCCAATCTCGTGTTTTCCAGGTTAAACGAATGTCCAAATAAAACCAGACAAACTGTTCGTAATATCCAAATTTTACGATTTTTATAATAATTTTTAAACAGTTATTGAGTTGGTAAATATTTTTCAATAACTAGCAACATTTCTGAAGCATACGCGATAACAAACTGAATGTAATTTAATGGCGATAGATATTTTAATTGTTTATGTAATTAATGATTACATATAATTAGGACAAACCATTAGTTTATTAACAACATATAAATATTAAACATATTCTTACTTTCTTCCATTTCATTATTTTCTCTTCATACTACGTTTGAGATACACTTAGTTTATTTATACATTGATACTGTTTTATTTATTCAGTCAAACTAATGTATATTATGTGTTTTTATTTAAACAATTTAATAGTATTAACTTACTAGTATGTCATGATATATAATTTATAATATTGAGTACTTGATATATCGAACGGTTTGTCTAAGTGTCGAACTACCACGTTGTCTACAATTTTTACTTAGTTCTCTACTACCGGTTATTTTACCATAAAGCAGTAAACGTGTAAGTATTGCTATTTTTCAAATAAAAACACGTTATCGGTAATTAAATTAATAATTATGTAGTGCTACGTGAGCAAAAAAACTTACACATACTCCATTTCCGCATATCATAGAAAAAAATTGTAAGTAAATATTATATATATTTCTTTATCACGCATTTATATATAAATGGATGAGGTCGTTGCACAAGGTAACCAGGCAGGACACGTCTAAACAAAGTTGTTGGTTACTAATGGCTCAAGTGGATGATACGGATCGTAGGTGGCGGAGGGTTACCAAGAATAGATAATGTGTAATTTAGATCCAAGAACCTGCCACCACGAGAGTTCTTTGTAGCGAACGCAATTGCCGCTTAACTGTTATCTATTTTTATACAACGTTGTTAGTGCAAAATATTTACTATTTCCGACCTAGACTTTGAGATTTTATGTAATGTAAACAATTACCTTTTGTATCGTACTTACACGACGCTGCATATAATGAGAAAGGTATTATACACGTGAAGTTACTTCAAGTAGAGTATTAAAGCTTATGCGTCTTTGTTAGAGAGGAGCATTTTGCGGAGGGTACAGAGAAAGACTTAAATTTAATATTCCGGTATAAACATGAAGCCGTAAGTCTGACGTAACTTTTTCCATAAGCCTTTCAGGACTGCTTGGCATGATAGACACAAAGTAGAAACTACTGTGCGAACGTTACTTAAGCTTTCCGTAATGTTTACTTTAGTGCTGATTTTATATTCTCGTATAAATTTGAGATTAAGGCAGTGATGTTATTAAAATGAAGACCTTTCAATACTACAGAGTTTAATTTGATATATTTTTCTGCATTACGTAAATAAGTGAAAATTTAGATTATTAGCAATGGGGTTGATTTATTAAAGCGTCTGCACCATTGTTAAATATGAATAAACAGTTAGTTTCCTTACTTTTCCTTCAGTTAATATTTCATATGTGAGACATCGGTATAATACAAACGGTATGTGTATATCGTTTTTTTTTATATTACGTAAATAAGGTAAATTTAGATTATTAGCAATAGGCTTGGTTTGTTAAAGCGATTGCAGTATTTTTAAATAGTAATAAACAGTTAATTTCCTTACTTTTCCTTCAGTTGATATTTCATGTATGATACATTACTATAAAACAAACGTTATGTGTACATCGACTTGTTTTTTGTATTACGTAAATATGGTACATTTTATATTATTAAAGCAATTGCAGTGTTCTTAAATAGGAATAAACAGTTAAGTTCTTTAGTTTTCCATCAGTCGATATCTCATGTGTGATACATTGGTACGGTACAAACACGTGTACATCGATTTGTTTTATGTATTACGTAAATAATGGATATTTTAGATTATTAGCAATAGGGTTGGTTTGTTAAAGTGACTGCAGGTTTTTTAAATAGGAATAAACAGTTAAATTCCTTACTTTTCCTTCGGTTGATATTTCATGTGTGAGACGGCGGTGTAGTACAGACGTTATGTGTACATCGATTAGTTGGGGGGCCCTTGCGTCGCACGATGTCGGCCGGCGCCGGGTCGGGAGAGTGTTCGTGTAACAAAGCGAAGTAAAAATTTCCCGAGTCGCGGCCAATGGTGGTGCCGTCACCGAAACCACTGCAGTCGTTCGGGCCATGTAGCCTTCTCAGTCGCATGCGCGGTCGGCCTTCCCAACTTGCTACATTTTAATTATGCTAGTACTAAATTATTTCTTTATACAATTTCTTTTCATTTTACAGCTTCTCATACTAATTGATACAACTACATAGTACGCGTCTCCGTATTTGAGCCTCTCAGAAGATAATGCCGTTAAGTCCATTAATTGATATTGTCTGATCTTTAATGAAATAAATATTAATCTTCTTAGTTATTAAAGAATTTACTCGTTGCTTACTTTTATCTAAGTTAGACAGCCCTTTGTTAATACTTTATGAATATATTGTATAATAATTGAAGAAGCCATTGTGAATAAGTCCATCTTTTATTAATTGTTTTTAAATAAACTTTGAAATACATTTAAATAACGGTTTCGTATGTTTAATAAACATAAAACTTATGACAA
>DWGN01000193.1:0-11425 GCA_018247655.1 Euryades corethrus
GGGTCATACGAAGACGTTCGTTCGGGTGCAATGGGTGGTATCGCGCGCGACGTTGGCTGTATCAGCAGAACGCGCAAGATTGACAGCAGAGGCAGATGACATTATCGCGACTGTAGACCTGCAGCCGCACTACAGTCAAGTCAAATTGAAGATCGCTTCCGCTTCACTACGCCATTACCGACGGTGCGTCCTCATATATAGGCATTACTATATTAATATAGCAAATACTACTACTACAACTATTTTTGCGATCTTAACTTCTACGGGAGCCGGCTTAACCTGTAAGGTGTATGGCTTTATAAAGAATAAAAAAAAAACTTCTACGGATATCTTTTTTCGAACGTGTTTTCCAAACTAAACTACCTCGTTACATTCTTGAAATTATTTTAGTTATTATTTATGTATATGTTTATAGGACGGAGAATGAGGAATGGGAAGCCGGCGCTCTCGGGGGTCGTGTGTTAGCTGCACGCGAACCCGTAGACGCAAAAGAAGATAACCATTTCCTCGCACTAACCATTACACAGGCACAGTAAGTCTGCAGATGATTATTATTATTAACTATCAATATTTCTTTATCACATTACTATACTCCATTATATTTTTGTAAGTAAATAATGATGTACTTTTATGAGAACAATATATTTTTGTTTTTCAGAATTTCAAACCTTCCTGCTAGTTGGAAAGAGGAATTGCATCCAAAGTTATTAGAACAAAAATCTGTAAGAATTCTTTTCTTATTACGTTATTAGTAAATAGTTCCTGTATAATAAAGGGAATATTCATTAAAATCTAGATGACTTTTTGTACCTTACGGGATATTTCTTTCAGCTTATTGATTTTCACGACTAAACATGCTTTATACTAACAGGTATTAACGTTAAAATTTTTTTTTGAGGTAGCTACTTGATTCCTATATAGCTATTTGATTCAATGGATGAATTAAAGAAAAGTGTAATCTACATAATCCTGGGAATTATTCGTAGTTTGCCTACCAATAATTTTTAATAAATCAATCGCCGTTACAGCATAGTTGTTACGATTTCAACAATTCGTTTTATATATTTTATAATATGACTGCGTTTCACTCATCTTTGTCACTATGTATCTAAATGTTAGATGTAAAGTGTTATTACGATATAGATTAAAAAATTCAACGGCGTGTTTTCATTTTGCATAGAAATTAAAAAGTTATTTCGAAGAATAAAGTTAAAGATATTTCTGTTACAGTTGGACAGTATGTGGGAGGTATATGCAACCGTAGCACCTCTAGAGGCGGTAGTCCAGCCGGGGGTCGTGCGTCAAGTGGTGGAAGTGCTGCGACTGCTGTTCACGCGCGCAGACTCTGCGTGCCTAGCGCTGACCACCCCGTCATATTCTATACATGCTCACGGATCGTCGGACCTTACATCAACGTTAGTACAATCACAATACCTATTTTGTTTTACTATTTACTATATAACGAATTCGTGTTAACGCGTTCCGTGCCAAATCCCTTTTGCCTGACTTATCGATCAGGCCATTTGATATTTTGCTTAAAGATTGGTACAATATCACACAATATTTCATTATATCATCAGTAGATAAGTATTTAGTCTGTTTGGAATAGTTATCACATTGTGTAACATTTATGTCACACGTGGCCTGATAGTCAACGTACCATTTATGGTACACGGAACGTGTTAATCAGGAGATTAAAATGCATTTACCAGATCCATTATCTTGCTTTTAATATTCTTCCTAAATTATATAGGACTTGCGTAAATGGTGAAGTTGAGTGAAATGTGGGTCAAGTCAGACCGTGTTGCATTTGAGTCCAATGATCTCATTTCCTACTTAACTAATAAAAGTAATATTGATCAAAGGGCGAATGTAATTTTTATATTTATTATGGGTGATAAATCAAATGACTTTTTTTTCTATTCGTTTACGCAAATTTTAACTTCGTTTGTTAATATTATCATATATCATTTACAGAGAAAACACATGGCAACCCCCATTTTTCTACTTGGCCGCCGGAGGCCTACGTTTACTTTTAATAACCGAAGAGAACAAAGACAGCGACGAAGATGACACTCTAATTCTTAATGTATGCAATTTCCTTTATTTAACATTTTGAGTTTAGAATTCTCTCTTTTACTGTGGTACTACTTTACCGTGTTTTACTGTTCAAACAGTGCAACAGAAAAATAATTCGATCGAGCTTGTAACTTAGTGAAAATTTTATATAGTTAAGCACAAGGCGGCGTCATACAGTGTGCTGATGGAATGCAATGTACTACTTGCCGCTGCTACTGATACATCGTAGATTACGACTGTCCAAAGAGATTATATATAACCATCAAGTTACCTGGAATTATAAACTAGGAACCTAAAAAAACTATTTGCGATTTTATTCTTACTGGAGCCGACAAAGTATACATCTCCAACTAGTACAAATGGGTTGATTTGTGGTCCCAAAATAAAATTACAAATTTCATAACCTTCAAACGACCGAATAATAACTCCTAAATTTAAGCCATTGTCAGTTAACATCAATACTATACAGGTTCGTGCACCAACTACTATTGCAAGTAGTGAGGATAACAAAAATCTATTATAGCATTACATAACGAGAACTTCTTGTTATTATAAACTGTAACTCTAAAATAGACTCTTAATTTTTGAGTTTTTGTTCTGAAAAATACCGTCTAAGATAGTGCAACGAGAGCTGAGAACGCCTCACATAACTTAGTACAAAGCGGTTGCAGGGGTGCAGAAAAATTGGAAGACAAAGCATCCATGAAGTGAACCGTCAAAATCATAACGGCACCAGACTTCTTCTGCATGCACGTGCGAAAATGCAGTTGATTTGAGACGAGTTTCCCATAACTGATACAATTAAAGAGAAAATATTAATTTAATGAGTCACAAGCAGGGCAACACTTGGGTGAAGGCAGCCACGTTAATTATCTTAAAAAAGTTAGATTTCTCTTTTCGGTAGTTAAAGCCATGATGTATTCTTTAACACTATTGTGTCACTAACGGGTATTGTACCCTTCAGACATAGTTATTTTAATACCGTAGCAGTAATTGTAATTCTCGTACTAATCGTGTGTCGTTTTTTTTTCTGCGTAATATGAATTAATTCTCGCTTTATTTTTCCGAGACTGTTACTTTCGCACAATGAAAATTTCTAAATATTCAGGCTCGGGCAATATTCTCATTAATAAGGGCACAATAAATAAGGCTTATGATACATGTTTTTATATGTTTTTCAGATCGGAAAAATCACCGTAAATCCCCATCCAGATAATCCAATTTGCAGGTGAGTCATTTTTGAAATTAAAAGTTATTTGTCGAAAACGTTATTTTATCTTCAATTGTAGTTATAAATAACCTAAAATTTACAAATAGAAGGGTGCCATAACTATACATTTTGTCTTAAAAATCACTTTAATCCTATAATACAAGAATTATTGAAATAATATTCAAGTTTAATTTGTATATGTAACAACTGAGTTGTTTTGTCGATGTAGGCGAGCGGTGAGTTCGTGCGTGGAAGGGAGCGTATGGGGTGGTGGCGGTGGCGTGCTGGAGGGGAGACAGTATCAAGCACATGCTAGAGCAGTAGCGTTGCGTTCTGCACGTTTCCACCAGCTAGTACGTCAGGAGGTCTGTAATACAAACATAGTTCTTCTATAAAAAATCCGGTGATAGGACTCGAGGATAATGTAATGCAATAGTTGACAAATATTACCGCGTTCTAATCGAAAGGCGCTGAAATAAATCTCTATTTATTCAACTAAGAGTACTCTAGCTAAGAGTAGCTAGATTAGTTGACAATTTGTTTGTCAGAACTATTACTTACAATCAGATAAAAGTAATAAATAAATAAGTAGTGAAAAATCCATACAGCGATTTCCTTATAGATAAAAATATAAAACTAAGCACACACTAAACAACGGCAGGTCGGAATGTGAGACAGAAGACGGCTGAATTAACTGTTTGTGTAGAGGTGACCGGTTGCTTAAGCAACATGGAAGTGCCCTTTTTAAACTTGTGATACGCGTTTGGATAGTGGCCTAAAGTTTTGTCAAACCTACTCAGTCAAACGACCACATTTTTGAAAATTAAAAAGAATATCTCTCATTATATTAGAACTTTTACTATTACTAATTGTTAATGAATATTTATGAATTTAAAGGCTAGCGAAACTGAGGTAATGAAAGGCACAGGTGGTGAAAATCCAGCGCTAAAATGGAGCCAGCCAGTCATTTCACCTGTCATCACACCAATTCTACATCCGTAAGTAATTTCATATTTTATTTAACTTACTTGTAGTAATAATACGATATTAAAATTGCGATCAAAACCTTTAATAAACTTGTAAGTTGAACGTCATTTAATCGATGAAACAATTACTTTGAAGTCTGTTGCTGGAAACCGTTCACGTATGAATTATCGTAGCATCTATTTCTGCCACCTTAACATCTTTTGTGTCAATACGACAAGCACGTCGTTTATCATCATTACTAGCGCATTACTGCTATAAGTTTAAGTATATCATTCAATTTCGTTCTAAGGAACGATACACTGAAAAATAATTATAACTGATTTAAATCAGTCCTAATGAATGTGTACTTGTAAGGTAGTAAAAACTTTATAGTTTACATATAGTTAAGTCATATAGGTTTTTATATTTTGTCCTATAAGAAAATTTTATTTAAATTGTCAGTTATAATATCATATGTAAACTTCAAACCTCCTTATTGTCGACAGTGTGGAGTTAGAATGTGTGTTAGCACCAGCAGTATTCAACGGCAACGTACTAGTGAGCGGGCCTGCGTTTGATTTGAACCTCGCATCCGATTGCACACTAGAACTAAGTTTGCATCAGCTCGCGTTAGCCGTCTCGCTTGCAGTCAACATGAAGAATGCTTTCTTACGCAGGTCATACTTTTAGTAGATACGTATACAACACCACACTTGTTACTTTTATAATGACATTAAAATACAAAGGTTGCTCGACAAGTAATACTTTATTATTGAGTTTAATGTTTTGATGTTTCAGACGTGATACAGAAGAAATAGAAAAAATTGAAGCGTGCCCGTACATGTCAAAAAAGGCTGAGCTTTCTCAGCAAGATGTTGACATACCGCCGCCTACATCACTTTCGAGTCAGTATTTAACCTCACCAACATATAAAGTGTAAATTAGCTTTTAAAAATTATATCAGAGTAATCGTACGAGTATCATCGTCACTATCAACCGATAAACGTCCATTGCTATACCCAGGATTTCTCTAAAGATCTTTGCGCAAACGGTTTTGCACTTATACAAGTTAAGAATTATGAAATAATTTTAATACTACTAAAGCCTTTTCCACACATAAAAATAGTAACAAGTTTCTTGATGAAAAAAGGAGAGTCTAGGGGCGTTTACAATCGAATTACCAGTTTTATATAATTTAAAACTTTACGATAATCAAGCCTCGTAAGTTTCTTTATTCTTATGAATGTAAAAAAAATTACAGCTCGCATAATTCGAAGCGAGTCTCTTCGTACAGAGACTGGTCGCAGTACAGCGGACTCCGGTGTTGAATCGTCCGCTTCGCATAGCGCTACTAAGCCTTGTCTCAGCGACGAGCTCATAGGGTCTGCAAAGAAAAATGTATCCATTGCCTTCGAAGACCCTATGTAAGTTAGCTTAATTCTATAGTGTTATTCATATTTGTAGTAATCTTTTAATCAATATTTTATTTTAAAATATAATTTATATATATATTTTAAATATAATCTTTTTTTAAAGTTTTCATTTATTTGTCTTTCAGAAAAAACGCTTGGGATTTCTTGGAAGTTTTTGTTACAATGGGTGTGATTGAAGCGTCATTGTATGTGGTGGACGACGGTGCCCTCATGCTAACACCATTGCGCGTTCAGGAATCCTCTTCAATGGACCACGTCCCGCAGCCGTCGTCTCCTTCACATGTTGTTCCCGGCACTGCCGCTACTACCGCTGCAACTGTCTCTGTTGATCAGTCTCGCCTTAATGTGCGTCTTGAATTTTATATAATTCTTGTATTAATACACAACGTGCGGCATTGGTGGATGTTGGGAGGTCCCCCTTCCGCCCTCGAACATCGATTCTTATACATTAAAACAAAGAACTTAGCAATATTACTATAGCAGTGGATTTGCGTGCTTTGATTTAAAGGGGATTAAAGAACAATCAAAATTAATGAGAATATTTTTTACTACATCATACGAAAGCCTCATTTATGTATCTTATTTGTTTGTACAGGTAGTTTTCGAGGGCAGTAAAGAGACGAAGAAGGAAGTTACTCACGAGAGCGCAACAGCAGGTAGTTCGAGTGTTGCCGACAACATTAGACCTACCGACATTGATAAATCTCAACACGATTTAATGGTTAGACTTCTCAATTAATCTTTTTTTTGCGATAGAAATAGTCTACGTACATAACTTACACAATCCTTATAGAAAGTCTATAAAATATTTTGTAACATTTAAACAATATTTATTGTCTTTGAGTTTTGTGGTAGATCAAATTATTCTAAGAACAAAAGCTTTAATAGACAGACATGTGATATCATATGCAGGCATGTGGCCCTACAAAGGATCTTGAGTATGGGTCGACTACGGTAACATGTACATTCACTGTTTTCATTAAGTGTACGTGTAATTATATGCTCTTGTATTACCAGTCGTTATCAACAATGAATCCATGAATTGATTATTGTTCCCATTTCAATTTATACTCAAATTTATCATTAGGAGAAAAAAAATTGAAATGGGAACAATAGTTCAATTTGGATACATTACAATATTTTTCTCCTTGTGTGCAGAATTCTTTGCCACATGCGAGGAAGGCCGAAGGAAATCTACAGCTCATTCAATTGACATTACAACAACCCAATCTGTACTACTGGCAGAAAGAAGCTCAAAAGACTTTGCAGGTATTATTGCGTCTATGTGCCATTTGTACTATTTATCTAGCTAATTTATCACGTCACAGTTAACAATTACGTCATAATATATAAATTCATTTACATACCTGTACACATTTTGTATTTATTTATTTCTGCATAAATAATAGCAGAACTTTAGGAATATAATTTTAATAATTATTAAAAACTGAAGGTGCTCAATATTTAACTTAGTGGATACATAGAGATGAAATCATGTTATATATCACTCTCATTTCTTCCAAGAAACTACTTTTTTTAGATCTTTCTACTCTACAACAAAAAAGTTGGTATTAATTAGACAAAATGAACGTTTGGTAAAATTTCTTAAATGTTGCACGATTGCAGGTGTCGCTTTTCGACGTTGGTGTAGCTTTAGGTGGTGGTACGAATCGACGTGTTTTACTCAGCACGGAGAGGGGTGCTCTCGATCCACTCACAGATATTGCACCCGCTCTGGCTACACTGAAGCTATCGCTGCCCGCTTCTAGTATGTGCTAATAATTGTAACAATTTTAAACTCACCTTAAACATTAACCACGAGCAAATTTTTCAACATAAAGCTCCTATTTCTGACATCCAACTTTAAAATTTACTGAATTAACGAGTCTCAACATCTCGCGTCTAAGGTACCGAGTAGAATGTAGTGCTGTATTTATCTTCTTAACAAAATGACTCAACGGTGTACTTTAACTAATAAAAATATCTGAAAATCTGTATCATTAATTTAGTTTATAAAATATGGAACTGATATTAATAATACGTTTTGGGGCTATTTTAAAGAACATATTTACTACCATAGATCAATTCCTATTGTTGAGAAGAGACAAGATACAATTAAAATTTATTCAAGGAGCCTTTTTCATTAATTTTTATAATTAAACCAAGTTTTGTATTTGTAGACATTATTACAAAAATAATTAGATTAAGTATTTTATTTTATTCACATATGTTAAATAAGAATTATTGGCACTATCGTGTTTGTCAATGTGAAATAAAATGTATGAGCTTCGATGTTTCATAAGATTTTAAAGGATAAAGAGGTGTTCTTATGAATATCAAATTATAGCTTACCATTGTCTTTGTATTTGCTTAGAAAGTAATTTTAAAGCTTGCATAAATTATATACAGTATACTGCTTTTATAATTATATGTAGTATACTGTTTTTAATTTGAAACACGATTTCAAGTTCTCAATATGAAATATTTTATAGATTTACATTTTAAATAATACACATATACATACATGAATGTGTAATAATTTAAAGGCCAAGAAGTAAAAAGTCGAATTCATCTAGCGAGACGCGCTTTACTGAGCTTTGCCAATACAGATTATGTATACATTACAAAAATGTCTGGTTCAGGAATACCGAACGGTCGTGGATCACTGCATCTGGACATAGAGCGGCCAGTATTGCTCGATATCTGCACCGACCGCATCATTCGTCTACACACCATTCAGACGCTGGTTACTATTGTATTTCTTTTATATAGTTTTAATTCGTCATCTATACTTTTTTTTAAAGACCCCTCTTTTTTCCCATTTTATTGGATTCGAGATCTTCTCGAACAAAAAGTAGCTTAATTCCATTGGCTTACCTCAAGGATATGAAGTGTCCAAAAAAGCTGTAATTCTTGGAACAAACTGATTTCTTCACGATGCCTTTTTTTATCGGAAGCTCACCTAGAGGTTCATAAAACCACCTTTTAGAGACACCGAACATGTACAGTCGACATACAAACTAAGCTCTCACAACTTCTTCTTTCTTAAACATTCCAATTAAATGAGATATCTTTAAAAAAGTATACGTGATTTTCTGTTACCAGGTTATGAAAGAGTTAAAATGGGACGACACAGAAGCAAGAGAAAGCGCCAAAGAGTCAGCTGTTAATATAATCTTTAAATATATGAGTGCGTAGATTATGATTTTTGATTAATGTGATGTTTTAGGAGCAACGGTATTTAACGTAAATCATTGATGTACAGATCGTCATGGACTGGAGAATATGTCGCTGTATACGGGTCAGATGGGAGTGCGCGGTAGTGCCGGCACTGTTGGATGGAGTGATACGAAGGTGCTGGTTAATGCATCAGCGCGGCCTGACCAGCTTAGCGTCCGCGTGTTACTACGCGCTCTTCTAGCTTCCGTCGGTACCCCGCACGACTGCCGCCGACCACTGCTTTTGCCTGCAACTATCGGGTATGTAATGATTTGTAACTAATACTTTATCATATTCCACTTAAAATTTGTTATCTAGATATACAAATTTTGTTTTTACCGCTTTATATGTTCGCTATCTATAAATTGATGTTTTAAAGAATCGTTGCATACAAACGGATTAGTTGAGAAGGATGAAATAAAAATTACAAATATGTTCTTCATTTTGAAAGTGAAAAAGATACTTAATATCCAAAAAGATACTTAATGTTATTTATAAAAAAATCCTCTGGGCGGGCGCACCTTAGTATTTCGCGCCTTCCTTTTGACCGCATACGATGGAGAGTCTTGCGAAGAGATATTGCGTCTCTTGGCATTGTCTATAAAGTGTACCATGGGGAGTTTTCTGAGGAGTTGTTCCGAACTTTTCCAACCGCTGCTTTCCACCATCGCAGTACACGCCACAATGCCAAATTCCTCCCTTACTATCTGGGTGTCTAACGATCCTCCATTGTGCGTTTCAAGCATAACTTTTTACCACGCAAAACTACTTTGTGAAATCAGTTGTCAGCGGTTATTCCAAATCAATACGACATGGGGACTTACAAAAGAGGGGCATACCATTTCCTTAAAGGTCGGATATGCAGCCGCGACCCCTAATGGTTTGCGATTGTCTATTGGCGGCAGTGATCACTTTCCATCAGGTGAAGTGTCTGCTCATTCTCCTACCAGATGCAATAACATTTTTTATAATATAATTGTACTAAGACATGAACTAACAATTATTTACACAGTACTATGCATAAATTTGTATGTAATAATCGTTCTTAGTTCTCCTATTTGTTTTTGTCTTAGTGCACTAATACATTGTTCTAAATAATATTAAATTTCCTATTATAGTTAATTTATTAACGTCCTTTGATGTAAATTCAAAAACATCTTGAATAGACGAACTTAATAGAACCGCTGTTACTCCCTGGAATTAGATAACGTAATATTGTGTTTTGTCGATTACATTACTTAAAACTTATTTATCCAATGCTTGTAGAGGGACGATGGAGGCTAGCTGGGACGGGTGGCGACGTAGTGAGGGCAGCTCAGGGCGAAAAGTAGGCGTGCATTGTGCGCTTCATGCCGATGCCCTGACATTTGATCTTAGACCCGCCGACCTCGCCGTGCTCGATGCTTTGCGTGAAGCATTGATAAGTCTGCAAAACCTTACACAGGTACTAAGACACAAATATATATACAAACACTATCCAATAATCTTGCTTGCGGTTTCGCTCTCTTTTCACGAGATCAATGGCTGTATTTAATATTTAGCGTTTTCAAACGGTCAACTGACAGGCTCGCTATCAGTACTATCGGATAAATGTGTAGTATTTCTAATAGTATGACCTTTTTAGCAATCAACTTCAGACTTTACGGACTACCAGACACCTAAGGCTACAGTGACCATGAAGACGACTGGCTCTCTAGAGAATCTCTCTGATCATTACTACAAGGACGATTTACGGTAAATTCATTTTTAAAAATAATAATTTTTATGCTCCCATCTCCAATTACTATATGCAATTGATCCTGATTCGTTCGTATATTTGTTTACGATTCACAAGATAGCACTGCCTGATCATTATATTGCTTGAAAATACTTATCACTCTTTATTTTATTATGAAATGGTGAAAATTCGCCTTAATGCTATGTAAACTAAGAAATAAGAAAATTATGTGTATGGTCTCTGTTGAATACAACGTATGAATATATGATTATATATTGTAATATCCTATTCAGGAGCGGAGCTTTTAAGCTAGTGCAAGGTAGTCAGGTACCGATGGCTTACCAGGTGCGTGCGGCGGACGGTATACTCACATGGCGGTATCCACATCCCCGTGCCCTCACGCGCCTCCTCGTTTTCCCATTACCCGGACTGGTAACATACTACATTACTATCTAGAATAAGCAAATCTTATCTATTTTTTCTTATAGACCTTAGTTTTTCTACTAGAGGAGCTAGGTAAGTTTTACGAAAATTGACGTGGCTTCAATGCGAGAGTTAATGTTTCAAAAGTTGATGTTGTTAGTGAAAACATTGGGGTTAACTTCTTTCTCAATAATTGGTAGGTGGTGGTAGGTCTCTGATGCCTGAGACCGTCCAGGTGGGTACCACTGCAGCGCCTATTTATACCGCCAAATAGTAATGTGCAAACATTACTGTGTTCCGGTTTGAAGGGCATTGTAGCTGGTGAAATTACTGGGGTAACGACACTCAACATCTTATGTGTCTAGGCGACGAGCACAA
>DWGN01000194.1:0-11401 GCA_018247655.1 Euryades corethrus
AGCACAATGTGGTGTTGAGTATACTCTCTAACTAGCGTCACATTGTTATAGGTGAGCGTATCACTTACCATCAGGTGAACGTCTCGCTCGTCTCATCGCTTTATGAAATAAAAAAGTAAAAGTCTACTTATATAAAAAAAATTGTAAACATTACTTTGTTTGAATACCGTTGTTAGTACCTACAGGTAATGAAATGCTGAGGTAACAGGTCTACCATTATATGAACATCCTGATTACTTCATTAATAAAAAACTGGTGATCGTTACTGGAGACCATGTAAGTGCCACCGTAGCTCCTGTTTCTGTCGCTAAACAAGTGCATTAGTTACACTTGTTTTTTGGATTATTGGGGTAGTGACTTAACATCTATGTCTCAAGGCGCCGGGCTCAATGTGGTGCTGTATCTATCATCCTAACTAGCACCACGTTGCTATGGACAGGCGTGTCATTTACCAACACGTGATCCAAAAACTGGTTAGGTAAATCAGGTATTTAAAATCGATTACTCGTTACTCGATTATAATCGATATATATATTTAAATACACATCTATCAGATAATATATATCTGATATTCACTATTGCTGTATAAGTAAAATGTTGTCTCCGTGTACTACATACAGTAGACATTATTTTTTTTTTATTTTAACTAAGCGACGAACGAGTGCGACGTTCATTTGATAGTAAGTATAGTGTATAATGTACCACATTGCGCTCATCGCCTTGAGACATAAGGTGTTCAGTCTCTTTACCGCAGTAATTACACTAGCTACAACGCCCTTCAAACGGGAACACAGTGATATTTGCACGTTACTATTTGGCGACAGAAACAGGAGCTGCAGTGGTACCTACCCAGAAGCAACAGACCTATAAAGTTTAACCAAAAATTATAAACCAATAACGATTTATGTATTAAGACGAGAAACAAAATACTAATTTTTATAAAAATAAATTGGTTTTTTTTACCATTTATTATTTTTTTAAGAGTACTTCAAGGAGCATTAAAGGGAAGACGAAGAGTGGTGACGACCACATCAACTAAATATCGGGATATATAACAAAGCACTCAGAAGTAGTAAAACAGAGACAGTAAAATCAGTAAAACTTTGTTTTATTAAATGTGTAACATTCCCATAAATATAAGTCATATTTTTAAATGAAAAGCCATAAAACTATTAAGTCACTTTATTTACCAAACCAAAAAGTTGACAAAATTAAACCTCATCTGTCGACCGTATTACATATTCTAATACGGTAAATCCGTTGTAACAAATTTCCGGTCTTATTCAGACCATTTAAACATATCACGGTAACACCCCATTGAAACGAAAGGCATGATGATCATGAATGATAATAAAGTAATTAAATTAATTAAAAGCAACTTAGTCTTTATTACAATTTCGCCATTAAAATATACATATCACAATTATTCATTAATTATCTTTATTCGTTATAAACGGATCATAGTTGATGGCAATTTTTAAAATATATTGAATGCAAAGTATACATACAGGTGCTTAAATTTTGATTAAAAAAAATATATATACCGGATGTAAATGCAAAGGCTTTGTAACATTTATCAATATCAACATTTTACATACATACATAATGTATTCATTTTATACAATTACATTAATTTATTGTGTCAATAAATTTATATTAACGCGTAGCCTAAATTAACCTATGATGGAAAATTAGTGAAGCTGATTTTTGGCACTATTTAAATCTAGACCACAAACACAGAAACAAAATCATGTCCGCCGTGCAAAAGTATAAATTCTACTACATAGAAGTCCTTAAACGATTTTAGTACACTCTTTTTTAATCACTATTAATGTACAGGTTGCAACATGTAGGCCAATAGATAATTTGATCACAAATAGACGAGGAGATATGCCGTTTGCGGTAATAGAGGTTTCATTTTGTATAAAATATACATTTCCCGTTACTATGAAATAATCAGTACGTTCGTAACCAAACTTAAAAGATCTTTTCAACAATTCAAAATCATCAAGTCTCTAACTAGTTATAATAAAGATTTATTTACATTACATCTGAATTACTTCCCTTAGAATATCTTAAGAACGTATCAATTCATTGTCGTCAATCACAATGATCCCCATCAAAATATAATTTGCAGGTTAAAATAAAACTTAATCTGCTAAGAAGTCTAATTTATGACTTGACTAATTTTTTTAAAAATTTTGGCCCGTAACTTCATTAAATGTCGAATTCTGTTATAATTCCTCTCTCACCAGATAATTATATCGATAAGTACATCTAAAACTTATCCGATGTGGGTTAACAAATACCGTTGCTCTTGTAACAGTTTCACAAAACCACAGCGGACAGTACCGTGTAATAATAAATAACGTAATAAATGAGCAAGGCTTAAAACAATAAAATAATGAAAAAAAACTCACTATCATTAAAGAAAACTAATCAAATTAAGGTTAAGGAATGACAATGATAGCGACACTTAAACCCTCCGAGACAGTTATACTGTTGTCTAATCTAATGACGAGCGAGCAGATCGACGAGATCAAGTCCAGCTCTATGTACAAATACGAAATGACTCACATCGAGTAATCGACTCACCACAAACACTATATACTAGAGGGCAGTAATTTTAGAAATCGAACCCGATTTCGTTTCATGGGTGACATCGCGTCGAGGCACTTGCTAGCCGATGTTAAGGTTATGATCAGTGGGCCATCTCAATGTGCCGCTGCAAGCTCTTCTTGTTCATATAAAACCGTTCACACATCGCGCACGGAAAAAACACCTTTTCATTGTCCGCGTGCCTCGCGCGCGTGTGCGACGAGAGGTCCATGGCCCGCGCGAAGTAGACCTTGCAGATGTTGCAGAAGAACTTGGTGGGCGTCGCGTGCATGGAGCGGTGAGCTATGAGGTCTCGCGGCGTGGCTACTCCGTCGCCGCACTGGCCGCAGGTGAACTCGCCCGGCGGCGGTACGCTGGTGCCGTCGTCCTCTGATTCTGCCGAGTCGTCGCCGTCGTGCATCGCGCGGTGGGCGGCGAGAGCGTCCTCGCTGTCGTACTGCGCGCCGCAAATGTCGCACGCGAGCGCGTCCTCCTCCATTTGATCAACAACGGCGGAACTGCTTTCTCCACTTTCGTAATGCTTCTTCATGTGGACTATCAGCGTAGATTTTCGTGTGAAACTCTTGTCGCAAACTGGACAGAATACAGAATTCGGTTGATGAACTTCGTCCATATGTCGTTGATAAGCCGCTCGCTTAGTGAACTCTTTATCGCATATGTTACAATACCTATCTTCCGCCCCCGTTGATGAATTATTCTGTTGCTCCAACTCAATCGAATCGTCAGAGCGCATTTTCTTATTTGGATTCACGACGGTCACCTCCACTTCAGGAGGGAGTCTTCTTTTGGCTATGCTCACCGGTGTTGAATGAGTAACTTTTGTGAGTTGAGACGGGTCAACCACTTCGTATTTGCTCACTTTGTTAGTAACTTTGTGTTGCGGCATCCAAAGGCCGGTGTTATTGGCGGCCGCTTTGCCGTCAGGGGAACGCAAATGCCAGCCTCGGTGGCTCTTCAGTGCCGAGATAGAAGTATAACTTTTAGTGCAAATTTCGCAATCAAAAGTTTGAGTTTGAGACGACGGCAATTGATTTATACATTGGTGATTTTGCAAAGCAAGTAACCCTACAAACTGTTTCCCGCAAGTGTCACACGGATAACGGGCTTGATACTCCATAGAGGGATCTACAGAATCCTGGTCACCTTCATACTCAACATCTCCTTCTTGAACTATCTCCTGTTTACTAGAACCTTGGCTCGCGTTATATCCCAGTAGCTCTCTAGCGTGAGCTGCTTTTAAATGCTCGTACAATTCTACCGGTGAATTTAAAGGTTTACCGCATATTTTGCACATCTGTGCAGAGGACTTGTGAACATTCTTCCTGTGACGATAGTAGGATTTTTTATCCGAAAATGTAATTTTACATATAGTACAACGCGACCTGCCCCCTTCTCCTATCATACCTTGAGAGTCAGCACCGCCACTGGCACTGGCATTAATGATACCGTGCTTAGCTCGTTTATGTTTCCATAAACTTGTTCTAAGTGGGAATCGTTTAAGACATATTTCGCAGGAAAAGGGCGTAGAGTCCTGGGTAGTCTGTTGCTGCGGGAAGCTATTTGTTAAGTTAGCAAAATTAAAACTATTGAACTGGGGAGTCGACAGAATAGCTCCATTTTCATCTAAATTATATTCATCCTCTTCAGTAGATGCTTGCATGGTATTTTCTTCGCTGTCATTCCTATCGCCGACCAAGTCGGCGTGAAGTACTTTCTTATGCTTCCAGATATTTTTCTTGTGCATGAAACCTTTACCGCAGATATCACACGAATAAGGAGCGTTAGGAACATTGCAATTGGGTTTGAAGGAAAGAAAACTGGGTTGCACCACAGAAAAAGATCGAATTGGCTTCCCGACAATTTGAGGGGCGAATCCTTTCGGGTCCCCGGGTTTTCTGTTAGTGGTCGGTACCTTAGCATGAATACGCATATGGTTTGAATAGGCCTGACGACTTTTGAACGATCTGACACAGATGTTGCAAAAAAATTCGTAGCCCAAAGGTGCAAAAGCTCCCGCGGCTCCCGGGTGGTTCTGTTGAACGTGTTCAGAAAGTTTCTGAGGTGTACTGTATGAATTCGAACATATACTGCAGGGATAAAATTTTACCCGTAAATGTGTATTCTTGTGCTCCGCCAGTTCAGATGGTCTTAAAAATTTCTTATCGCACTGATCACAGTGATGTGCAACTTGGTTATGTTCAGCCACCTGATGATCTGTCCAAGCATCGACGGTTTCGAAAATTGCGTTACATTCTGTACAGGAATAGTGATATTCTTCGGCTTCTTCTTTAACGAGCGACATATCCGACTCATAGCTTTGCATTCCCAATGTTCTATCAGAATGTTCCATATAGATATGTTTGTTTAAATCAGCAGCTTGTTCAAACTTAGATTCACAATGCTGACAGTAGTGAGGTTTCTCTTCATTGTGAATAATTTTTAAGTGTTTCACTAAATTTGGATAGCTGCTATTTTTCTTGCCGCAAATAGGGCAGTCGGTCGGTCTTCCGTCGACGCATTTGTTTTGATTATCAGATTGGTCAAAGCTTCCCGCATGTACAGCCAGTGCATGGTCATTGAAATCTTGCATGTTCCCAAATCTCTCTGAACATAAATCACATGAGATGTAAACTGTACATTCCCCATTACGGATGTGCTTCTTCCATATAGCTTTATCCTTGAATCTAGAGTTACAGTGGACACATATGAGATGTACGCGGGACTGTCCGTCCTCGTGCACGTCTAAAACATGTTTCATAATAAACTGTTTCAGTTGGAATTTTGCTGGACATAATTTACACGCATACGATCTAGCATTAAAAATGTCTTTATTTTGGACTTTGGTATCTTTGGGTTCATCTTCCAAAACTAAATCGTCAGTAATGCCATTTTCGTTGTAAATAATTTTCCACAAGTCGGTGCAAGTGTTTGATCGCATGTGGCTGAGCAAAGCGCCGATGTGTCCGAACGTAACAACACAATTGTAACAAGTATGCTTCGGGACCTTGTGTCCATTTTTTTGTAAATGTTGTATGACGGCTTTGCGCCGTGGGTGCTCTCTGTCGCAACAGAGGCATCTTTTTGTGTTAATCTGCTCGATGATGTCACGATATTTTAGTATAAAGTCTCTTTGGGTTTTTGTTACATATAATTTATCAGGGTCCAGCTCTTTGACTTCATCTATGGTTTCATTGGCGTCACCAGTTTCGTCCATATCTTCTTCTTCGTTTGCTTCACTATTGTAGGAATTTGTTTGCATGTCTTCATTGATTACTACGACAGGAGCTATAGGAGGTAAGTCGTCGTCATCATCGTCGTGGTTATATTCTAGTTGCTCATCATCGTCCCTATCGTCATTTCCTTCTTCACCTTCTTTGGTTTCATCATCCCCTCTACCTTCAACATCATTAACAATCTGCATCATATCTTGACTGTCACCATTATCGTTCATGTGATCGTTATCACTATGATTTCTTTCTACATTATTTTCATCATCATGATCTACATTTCCTTCCTCTCCTTCGTTATCTACTTGTTGACCAATTTCGCCTTCGAGACATTCTTCTTGCTGTCGAGCAATTTCAATTTCATTATCAGACTCCATGTCTACAGTATCATAATTCTGACCTTGATTATTTTGATTTTCGCAGTCTACATCCTCATCATCTTGTTGATTATAAACATCTGGTTCCGAAAGAATAGCTTCTACTTGAAACGATGCTATCTCTGGCTCAGATATCAAGGTTTCTGGACTTTCTGGTCCCGAATTCATAATTTCTGGTTCTGACACCAAAAGTTCCGGTTTTGTAGTCAATAAAGTTTTAAGAATTTGGGGTTCCTTTTTCTTTATTTGTAAATCTTTAAGTGCTTTTATTCGAAGTGGATATGGCAAATTATTATGAGGAAGGTTTGATGTTTTAATTGGTTTAGGTGAAGTGACCGTGTTACCCTGGATAATTTTTGCGCTTATTCCTTTTGGAATTAATTGCATTTTATGGCTGATAGGATTTGGCATAAGTCTAGCTTTGGGATTAAACGGATTCGGCCTGAGTTTTGGGTGCATGTGTACATTATGCAACTTTTTGTTTGTAACTTTGTTTGTATATCTATCAAAATTGTGAGAGTTGAGCTCGTGTCGTCTAGCATTATGGGAGTATCTATAAGAGCGACCACACACCAGGCATTCTTTAGAAGCAAGCTGTTGGATTCCTTGATGGGCGTGTAAAGTTTCCCCAGATGAACGCATAACAGTAATTGAGACCTCAGGCATATTAGGTACATTTGCAAAAATTCGACTGTTATCATTCATATCGTCTTCGTCGTATTCTTCTTCATTATTCTCACTCTCCATCCCCTGAAAATAAACATAAAGGTCTATTTAAACTAGTTCAATGAAATGGACAAACTTTTTCAAATGAATTGTTATATGACCACAAAATTATAATAACTCGAAAATATTAACAATTACAATTTATGTTAACTATATATTATACACATAAATTCAATTTAAACACAGAAATGTTATAAAAACTTTTAATTTGTACTCATCAACCCTTAGATGTAGGAGTGGTTTAAAGTCATACAATATTTTTTTAATAAATATTATAGCACGGTATTTACTACATGGACTTTTTATGTAACTTACGACTTCTTTTATATAATACACGATTTAAGTTGAAAAATCAAGTCAAAAACAAAGCAGTATTTGTAAAGCCATACTGCAACAACGTGAAACTCTTGAAACAATCGTGAACAATGTGAAATTTCTTACGAAATAAAACATGTTATAGACAGTTTTATTTAGTCAAGAAATAATACAGTTTAACTTTAAACAAATTATTTTACATTAAATTAACATAAAAGGATATAATCATAGTAGTCATATCATTACTTGTAATTGGGATAATGCTATAATACATAATATCTATCATAAATTTCTTATCACAAATGACAACTAGCTAACTGTTTTTCAAATCGACGCTAGTTAGAACGATATACAAAGGCACCACAAGATGCTAAGACCTTTTACTCCGGTAATTTCATCAACCACAATCTTTTTAAGCCAAAACACAATATGTTGTATGTATACACAATAATATGTAATAATATAATTGTATGTTGTTTGTTGTTTATACTATTTGGCAGCAAAATTATTCAACAAGGCCTAGACAATTTCTAGCACTAGATCACATCCAACATTTCAGTTCACATCCAACTCTGCACACATTTTGCAAACACAAACTGTATGGTCTTTACATACAAACTGACCACATTTAATACAGTACTGTTGTGTTTTTCTATCTCTTTTCACTGTTTTGATGCATATTCTACACCTTTTTCTACCTTTAAATGGTAAAACATGTAATAAAACATTACTTTTTCTTTTTTTTAAATGTTCATCAGGTATTTTAGAAGTTCATTAATTTCCAAAAGACTTAAAGCCAGATCCTTTATAAAGACACATCTGTTGATAATTTTTTCAGGGTTCTAGGAAACCCATACCACTCGAGCATTGATTGCTGCTATGTTTAGTAACATAAAAAACAATGAATGGGTCCAATTATTTGTGTTCTAAATTGTGGTGTACTAATGCATGAGTACATCGATAACTTCTACTGCAGATTGGTTCTTTTTATACATTGACATAACAGAACCCTTAAAAATATGACTTCTTTTATAAAATGTTGGTTCATTACTTGACATTATAGTAAATTTCATTTTCTGGCTCACATAGGAAGTTAAAGAAATATTGTCATTTAAAAAACCAGTCATCAAAGAATTACTTTTTCTGTGCTTTGATGCAAATAATGGAGGAATGATGCTATCATTTGGTTTGACTACAGCTACGCTAAAAAGACGGTATTCTTTATACAACATTTCTATGAGCTCCAAAGATGTGTACCAAGGGTCCATAATAATGGTTCTCCCTGAACCTGGTATGTTGTACCAATTTTTTAACTATATCTTCAGCTCTGAAATATGGATCAGTTATAACATCCAAGTTACTGATGTAAAAATTTTTAGGATCAATCAACAATATCATTTTAACACCACATTTCAATGGTTTACTATCTATTTTATATCGAAAAGGACAAGGCCCAAAAACTTGAAGAAGTAATTCATCTATGACTGCTACATTATCAACATCATAAGCAGTTTTTTCAATATTTCTTTCTATCTATCTATTATTCAATAAAATATTTCAAAAGCTTTCCGAATTAATTTCATGACATCCAACTGCATTACAACATCATCACTGTGTTCAAAACTTAGGTTTTCTAAAAGGAATCTGAAGCGATCATACCTCATGGCATTTTGAATACCAACAATTCCATATTCATCATGCCAGAGATCCTTGCACTTTTCATTTGTAGGATGCAGAATACCATGAAAATATAAAATCCCAATAAATGTTTTTATCTCATTAATAGTTGTAAGTGCAAAAAACATTTTTTTATGTTTTCCAATTTTTTCATTTGTTGATGTGACGATGAGTTCTAGTAAGTCATCAGTGAAAAATAGTTGCCAGGCATTTTTTGGCAAAACACAATACCTTTTCAGGGTAACGGGTGTTTTTGGCTTTTTGTATACCTCTCTTATTTTAACATTATTTTTTGCAGTCGATATCAAAGGAGTTTTGGATATAATTCATCCACTTTTACAAATGTAACCATTTTTGCAATTAATATATTTCTCATCAACATCACTAAGTAATTCATTTTCAGATTCAGAGTCATGATCTGAGTAATGCAATACATCACATTTTTCAGCAGACTGTAGAGAGTCAATGACCTCTTCATCTTGAATAATATACTATATATTGCATGCACCCGGTGCCAGTCTATTCGGAGATCTATATAATTCTGTGAATGAAATTAACTCAATCAAGGTATTTCCACGCAAATCTTCAATTTTTCTTCCTATTAGTTTCAAAATATTTTATATAGATGAAAGAAAATCACACATGAACTGTAAAAGTATAAGATGTTATGAAGAGACATCAACTTAATGCAATTAGTGCTTTAAAATGATAAGGCACATTACAAAGTATTTAATCTAATACCTTATCACTCCTTGGTGTGAGGCCCAACGAAGCCAGAATAGGAGGGCCATCTTGCTGAATTTTACTTGATGCACTCTGAGATTATAAAATAAAGAAATTTAGCAAAAACTCATGAGTATTATGTGACAAAAAATATTTTCACTCAAATGAATGTATAATATGTAAAGATGGATATATGTTCTTATTTATACAACAAAATATTTTTTACTGTTGTACCACCTTAATTAATTACATATTATAAATAAATGGCCTTGACACTAAAACAGTAGTACATTATATGTTATAAAGAGATTTTTTTCATAAATGTTCCAGAGGCTTAATAATTTTCATTAATCAACGATAAAAGTTATAAATTTAATAAAACAAACCTCAAGGTCAGGATATGAGGCATCAACAATAACTCCATCATCATAAGCCTCATCAGACAAGGGTTCACTTTTTATGTGCGCCTGTGAAAACATAATTAATTTTGTGTAAACAATCAATTTGACAGTTAAAAGCTATGGTAAGTAAGGAAATAAACCAACCTCTTCTAGTTGGCTGCCATCATTTTTTATTAAAGTTTGTAGTTTGTTTTGAGTCCTCTCACACACAGCCTTAAAAATATGCCAGTTATTGACATTGTCACAGCATTTTCTGCAAACGTTAGTCGGCAAGTCGTCATCCTCGTTAATCTGAAAAAAAAATAACCATACGCAATCAATGTACGAAGGCCGAAAGTTGCGCTCGTTTCATCAGAACGAACGAGTCAAACCGCACCTCGTGTATAGATAGATACGGACGCGAGGAGAAACTAAGTAGGCGTAGGTATAGCGCGCGACGGACGGCTGCTCCTCGACCGAATAAGTAGAAGCGAGTCGAGTGGCAACCAGCGAGCCCCTCGAGGGTTACCGCGGTGTAGGCACACACGCATACATGTGTATAGCACACTCACGCCGCACCGACGCTCATGTCGTCCGAGGGATAAGCTGCACTGGCCTGGTCTCGTCCGATAAATCAATACATCCAACGCCATGCCTATCTAGCGACCCGCAGACCCCCTCCCGACCAGACCCCCGGGAATAATGCCAAACCCGACCCTCACAATACGCGCCATTCCTCGCCGGCTGCACGGAATGCGACGCGACGCGGCCACGAGCCGAGCGATAGCGGTGGAACATTACAAAATGGTGGACGATCTTACGACATCTCCACCTAAACGCAGCGTCGCCTGTCATTACTTGATCCGGGACGGATGACGAGTTCTCACGTACACCAAGGGTCTACTTTCACTCGAAATATCATTGCTGAGCTTATTTTACACATTACTCACCTCTACGGACACACAATCCCTGATTTTCGTCGCGAGGACAGGAGGTTCCGAGTCATCCGAACTGGTGGTAGGAAATATGGGCAGTAATTCGCCTCGAGATGACAAGCACAGTCTACAAACACGATCATAATTCACACTCATTGTAAATAAACAATATTTTTTTGAAATAATAACTTGTACAACATTTAATAAGTGGACGCCATGTCACCACGAACTTCAACACAAAGCACTGCACATCGTTCTAGCTTGAGTATGAAAGCGGCTGATGATGAGCATGAGAAGTCGATGTTCGGTCGGAATAGCTGGCTCGAGTCGCCGCCACCTGCCATTCTGCGCATGTGCGCGTAAAATGGCGTCAAGGCAACCAACATCACGGCGCGAACGGGCACTTACGATCAGTTCCAGTC
>DWGN01000195.1:0-11382 GCA_018247655.1 Euryades corethrus
GGGCAAAACTACACAATTACATATATATTTGGACATAAAATAATATAGCATTTATGTAAATTAATAACTTATATTGCAGTATTTACTTACAATAATTAGAAATAACGTGAACTTGTGTAACGTAAAAGCTAATTGGTGAAATTAATAAGTTCCAAAAATACTTTGATTATACTATTTTGATGATTGCTCTACTGTTGACAGCAATCGAAAATTGCAAAAACTCTAGTATATTAAAAATATACAAAATTAAACACTAATTCAATTCTAAAAAGTAAGTATATTACGTAAACGTGAAGTTAAATTAGTCTTACATTTAATTTAGTTGTAATACAATTGATTACTTTAGCAATCGGAAGAGTAAATCAAAGGAGAATCGGAGTGTTATTATAAATTGTTATTTTTTTAAGATTTATAATAATCAAGAATTAAAATTGAAAATTTTAATCAAACACAACCGTAGAACGGTTCATTCGTGTAATAAATGAATTGAATTTATGTAAAGATTTTTAATTGGTTATAATTAAAGAAACCAACTGACCGTCGTGATCCTCGATAGAGGCTTCTACTCATCAATCATTGTCGTTCAAGTCATCGTAATGATGATTAATTACAGAAAATTTAAATGACATCAAACGAAGACCTCAATATTGTTAATGTTTAAAAAAATTTTATACATTTATTATACTATCAAATACAGTTTCAGATATTTAAGCTACTATTACAACAGCGGTCAGTGGTTTATTGTTGGACTTTTTATATACAATTTACACGTTTATAAAATTAAAACATGTTTCAAAGATTGTTTTAGCCTAATTAAGTTGTCTCCTTCTTCTTCTTTTTTATAAAGCATTTACCGTCTTTGACGGACACAATGTCTTATGTTGTGTATAAATTAATATTTTTGTAATGCATGTCTGTTAAATATATCTATAAATTACATATTTAATTTGTTAATTGCTAATAACGTATATTATTATATATAAATTGAGACATTGTCATATTTTAATATATAAATAATGATTATATAACATCCTAAATTAAATTCTTTCTTTCTTGTTTTAGGTACTAGTTTTTACAATATACAAAAGGAAAACGCTGACTTAAGAAACAGACATTATCAAAATGAGGCTGGTAAGAACACATTTTATATAAAACTTCTTTATTTTTATTAAAATGTATATGTGCTGGAATGGAAATAATAAAATTTTTGTGAGGAATATAAATAGGCATAAGGGATAATTTAGGTGCGCAGTGGAAAACGCGCACTTGTCACAAAACTGGGTCAGTAGTAGCACCGCCCATTTATCGAACAGCACTCTTTGCCTCTTATTCAGCCAAAGTAAACCTTTTGCTGCAGAGTTTACGATTTAGATTAATTTTCAACCGCCAAAGCGCTTGTGGGGTAGGAAGGGTTAAATGCAGCTCGTATGCATTTTTTAATCTTTTACATTTTAAAGCGATGTAAAAAAATAATGGATATTTTATTTAAGAATCAATGGTGGTAACATAATATAAATAAAAAAGATGATTAGAATAAACGTACAAAAAAAATAAAATTTAAATTTTTGTTTGGTTCACTGGAGATTATAATTTAAATTTTGAAATTATAGCACATTTCAATATTTAGATAAATATAATTTATTATGATGAAATGTAGACTCTCTTTTAAATTTAATTATATAGGATCTATTATAATACAAAATCTAATTCCACAGTCAATAACCGA
Organism: Euryades corethrus; assembly: GCA_018247655.1. Classification (NCBI taxonomy): domain Eukaryota; kingdom Metazoa; phylum Arthropoda; class Insecta; order Lepidoptera; family Papilionidae; genus Euryades; species Euryades corethrus. Next base: position 1,727 of record DWGN01000195.1, read on the forward strand.
AGAAGTTCCCAGCACGACAGTAGTTGGTCGCACAGGAAGCCCCGGCGGCATAAGTGCAACGTCGGCCGCAGCACTCGCTGGTACGGGAGCTTACGATGTAACACGAATGCGCGAGGAGGAGTTTGAGCGGTTAACTGTCTATATAGTTCCTGATGTTCCGTGCGAACGTGGAACAGCCAACAGAGCCGAAAAAACTCTCCCACGAAGTCTCGCACTAAGGCCTTCCGTAGTACTATCAACACCTAACACACCGGTAAGGACTTTAAATCGTTCAGAATCTACTACTAAAGATAAAGTAATCTAAGAAATGATGTATTAAAAAATCAGATTTTTTTGATTTATGATTTACATATTATAAACTTTATTTTAATTTATGGATTTTAATAACAATTATAGACGGAAGGAGTATGGAGCACAGGTGTCATCCCTAGAGGTACACGTTTCGGACCATTCGAAGGCACAAGAACACCGAACAAACCAAACGACAAAGTTTCCTGGCGATATTATTGGAGGGTAAGTTAAATAAAAAAAAACCGCACTGCTATCCTTTTCACTTCGCTTACTTGAATAATTTCTCATACCTAAACAATTACAGGTTTAAGGCTTCTAATTGTAAATAGTGTCATTTAATGGTATTGGCTTAAAAGTAAAAGACCATACTAGACAGATAATATGTAAAAGCTTTGATTTATAATTATAAAATGCACAGCTCTTTTCTCTAACTAACCTATTACTCTCTATGTTGGGCCAGGTACAGGAAACTGTCAGACATCATACTTATGGAAATATTAAGGTGAGAATAGGCTTTAAAATCATTAATGGTGATGGTTACTTTTTTCATATAATAATTAAGCGTACTATTTACGAATCAAATCCTTGCATGTATACTTTAGAAACAACTAAGTAAACAAACTAAAAAGTGCTGAAGTAAAACTCGAACGTCACATTCAAAGTTGCTATGAAAGTAAAGTTTAAATAAATATTAACGACACAAGAGAAATAAGATTGTAGTAAGGCATAATATCCTTTAATGTTTAAAGATGGTATCTTGCGCGTCCTATAACACGATGACATTGGATTTCGTCCTTGAATCCCATCCGTTATAATATGTAAGCATATTGCTATCAGTTGCACGCGCATTGTAAACATCGTACACGTGCCACGTGCTCACATTTCACGCCTCAAGCAGACAATGCTAATACGGCAGCTTTGATTCTTTTGCCGATGATTATACTTATGATTCATTCGACATTTGCTTTAATGAAGAAATATTATTCTTACAGATATTTAAAGACAGTGACTATTATTACCTTGACGGTTCCGACACAAGCGTGGCCAACTGGATGCGTTATGTTGCCTCGGCTTACTCGCTCTCCGTAATGAATCTCGTCGCTTGCCAGCATCAAGAACATATATACTTCTACACCATCAGGTAAAATATTTAACACACAACACAACATGAATGTTTCACATTTTACACACTTTATTTAAATGTTTTTATAATCGAAACAAACTCTTCACAGAGATATTATGCCAAATGAGGAGCTAATGGTCTGGTATTGCAAGGACTTTGCGACTAGGTTGGGATATGATATTGATCCCGAGAGAGCTACATATTCAATTTGTAAGTATTTTTTTTATATGAAATTCAAGTTATTATACCCCGAAATATTATCAATGAAAGTGTTCATGTAATTAGATCTTACTATATAAATTTAAATTTTCAGGCAAAGAAGAAACTATTAAAAAAGCATATGGCCTACCACCTGCACCAGTTCACCCTGAAATTGCATTTAATCACATGAAATATGTACTAGGTCTAACGAACGCTAAAGAACTTTTAGAATCTGACATTCCAAGCCGGCGAAGAAAACGTGAATCTTTAGATAAGCCACTTCAAGAAAATTTTAAACCACGTGAAGATCCCCGAATTGCAAATAAAAACGAGAGGACAATTGTAAGAACAGATATAATAGGAAATATCGGTCATCACAAATCTGAGAGTCAAAATTGTAACGAAATTACTTCAATATCACCCGGTCTTATGCAACCACCATCGCCCGCCAAACTACACCACAGAGACAATCAAACTTTGATTATTCATCAACACAAAGAAAGTACGTCCCATGTAGTAATACATCAACTTGAAAATCCTAGATTACATGCTAATAGATCCCCTGCTCAAAATCTAAACCTAAGAGATATGCGGGGACCTTCGCCAATGTCACAAAATCATCAAGATAAACTAGGGAGCAAGTCACCGGGACTCACTCATTGTAGTGCACAACATTATGAACATCAACTAACGCCGAATGACGGCTCTGTTAGATCGGATGAAGGTTACCACAGCAATGGGTATCACGACGAGTTTACCCCACCAGAAGATTCTAGTGATTCAGATGTAGAAAATTATGTTTTAGATTGCTCAAACAAAACTAATGAGCCTAAAGAAACAGTAATAGTTCAAAAAATGGATCAAGACATGCACAGAAATGAATACAGGAAAGTCAAAATCAAAATGCCCAGAGCATATCAATATCAAAATCATAAAGAAATGGACTGTGAAAGTGAAAAAGAATTGATTATTGCCGAGGAAATGGCTAATAATTCGCCCCAAAATTTGTCTCCACCTAGGCGTGACCCGGCTACTTCTACTGTTATAGTGCTAGAGTCATCACAAAATACAGTTCTTCCATTAAATAAACCATATTACGAAGATGGGACTATTTCGCCTTCACCTCAACCAACCTACATGCGATATTCGCCACCCGATACACGTATTTTAGAAACCATATTAACAGGAAATAGAATTGATACCAACAATAATGATCCAAATCGTCGTCAACCTAATGCAACACCTCCTCCGTCTTCCCCTACAGAAATGGCCTATTCATACAAAAAGAGTCAAAGGTATGGCAATGCCTGCAGTCCAGATTCTAGTTCTAATCTAACACCCTTGCCATCTTTACTACCGCTGCCACAACAACTACCAACTCCTAATGCTACGTCTGTATACTCAACATCACCGCCGCATACGATGCCACATACGACAGAAATAAGAGAAATAAGGGAAATACGGGAGATAAGAGAGACCCGTTATGAAAGCCACTATCCAAATTATTCATACAGTTTATATTCGCCACCAAATTCTACAATTATCACCCAATTAGGTTCTCCTCCGAGCACATACTCGCCAACAGTATCATCTACACACCAGTATGAAAGGTCACAAAGTGCTCAAAGTAATCACCATTACCCATCATCGACGAGTGTCATAACACTTAAAAATTGCTCGCAGCTAAGTTTAATACAAAATTCTAACGTAAACGGTCAATTAGTACCTCAACATGGAAGTATGAGCCCTGATGGCTCCTGTAGTTTAATGGTTGCTCCGATTAGTCCGAACTCACAATCTTCTCGTGGATATAGAAGCCTACCGTACCCGTTAAAGAAAAAAGATGGAAAAATGCATTATGAATGTAATGTTTGTTGCAAAACGTTTGGACAGCTATCGAATTTGAAAGTTCATCTGAGGACACATTCTGGAGAGCGGCCGTTCAAATGCAATGTGTGCAATAAGTCATTCACCCAACTCGCCCACTTACAAAAACATCACCTCGTGCACACCGGAGAAAAACCGCACCAATGTGACATTTGTAAGAAAAGATTCTCATCCACTTCCAATTTGAAGACACATTTACGATTACACTCTGGACAAAAACCTTACGCGTGTGATCTTTGTATGCAAAAGTTTACACAATTTGTTCATTTAAAACTTCACAAACGATTACATACAAACGATAGACCATACGTATGTCAGGGATGCGATAAGAAATACATAAGCGCATCGGGATTGCGAACGCATTGGAAAACGACAAGTTGCAAACCTAACAACATTGAAGAAGTTCTGGCAATTACCAACGCCGCCAACACCGAATGCATAGGTATGTATTTTTTTTGCTAATAAAAATTTAAATTGAAGCCTGCACTTAGCACAAATTTAAAATTGAAATAATAGTTTATAAATATATCACAAATAATACAACCGAGAGTGGTTAAACCAAGCGAAGTCGAGAGAGCAACTGCAGCTCGCTGCACTTTCTCTTCGTAGGTGAACCGCAACTTTCACTTGCGCTCTCACTAAACCCGACCGATTTCATTTTCGCGTGCACTTTGCAGGTACCGTCGACAAAGACTGCCACGATAGAGAGGGGCACGAGGCATACGAGGTGCACTCGGTGTCGCAGGCAGGGCTAGTGGGTGCCGGTGGGGCGCGCTCTTTGCTGCATGGTGAGGCTTTGCTTGGTACTCATGCACACTCTACAACACCTCACCTGGTTATTCCGGGGTCCCATTCGCCGTCGCACGCGCCTCCGTATCGAACGATACACGGACCACCACCTACGCCGGAGCACGAGACACAACCTCAACATTATTCCTCCGGTGGCGAAACGCGCCCTAGTGTTATAGAATCTAGCCAACCACTCATTATTGAGTGCACCTGAGCCTCGCCTGTACACGCACATGTCGGACGTGTAATTCCCCGCCGCCTCTTGTGATTCCATTCTTGTGATTGAACAAAAGTATTTTTATAAAAGTTTGAAGGAGACAATCGTGTGATTGATGTTTTGAATCGTCTCATTCAGTGGCTATGAGATTATGCTATGAACTTTAACTTGTACATTTGTAAAAAAATAATGATAAGTTTATTAGGGCATCTCTAAGTACTAAGTACTTGTCGTCATAATTAATAAGTACATGAAGTATTTCTTTCCTAGACTATGAAGTACTTAAGTTGGGTTCTTGCTGCCTTTTTGTTAATGCTCAATTTTATGCGTCGTAGTAAAGTTCTATTGTAAATAAAATTAATTATGTGTTGACTTTATTTAATTAAAATATTCATTGTATACTTATATGTATTGAGATTTACACGTAAAAAGTTCTGGTAACAAACAGTCGAGACGGTAATATTGCTGTTGAATTTAAACAACGCTTTTTGAACTCGTTGATGGTTTGTTTGTTGTTTATATTTGATAATTTTATCTCACCAAAGAATGTCTTAACATTTCTGCATATTATTTTCGAGTAAAACGTTACTCTTTGAAAATTTAAAATAGTTTTCTCAGACACACGGGGTATTTCATGAGAATTGTTTTTAATGTTAATAATTTTTCAAAACAACAAACAAACTAAATTTTTAAACCTTAAAACATTGCTAAGTGCCAAAAGCGCTTTTACAAACATTTACATTTTAAGTTGTCCAGTGAAAGAAAAAACGTAGTGTTTTTAAATTATTGTTCCTAACTAATGATTGGATAGTAAGCGCATATGTGCTTCAATTTAATTCTAATATGACCTAGAATAGAATCGACAAATTGTGTACATTATCCCTACGCTAGAACAAATGGTGCTTCACATCGTAGAGTATCGTATAGTAAACGCCCGCGTCGGTGTCCGCGTGGACATATAGTCGGACGGCGTTACTACACGTAATGTTAATACACCGACTTCTATAGTTACTATATTATAAATCCAAATTTCAAGTAATTACAATTATCCTACTCTAAAAGGCTGAGATAAAATATGTAACGAAACGATTGGCAAATATTACTGTAGATGTGGATATACATGACGCATAGGTATAGTTCATCGTATCCACCGTACATTCTACACACCTATGCGTGATGTAAATCCAGACAATAGCTTTTTCTATATTTCTATTGTACGTATAAGGATTTTACACGCGATTACTTATAAATTTACTGTATATTTTATACCTACTATTTACCTACAGAGTACATTTTTGTATGAAATCGAAACCGTTAAATTTTTTAATGTTCTCAAATAATTTCAATAATATTTATGTATTTGTTAATTGTATCGAGAATGTAAAAAAAGGTGCGCAAAATATGACTTTGTATAAATGTGCACTTTTTATAATAATTGTATAAGTGAGTTCTGTCAATCTATCTAACGAAAAATTGTCTGTCATTTTAATTCTATTCAAATATTTGTTTCACTGATAAAAAAGGATGGATGTTTATGTTTTAACAAATGGGAAAACTCTTTAAGCGAAATGATCAAATAAAACATAATTTAAATACACAAACCTATACTAAAATAAACTATTTTGAAAAGAATTGAATGACAGTAAATCATAAAATATAATCATTAACAAAATCTTGTTATTAACTTCTCGCCATTCCTTGTTCATAGTTATATATTTTCGTTGAAATTTTATACACAAATATTTTTGTACATCCTATGTTTTATCTCAGTATATTTAAATTATTAAAAAGTAAAAGTCAGTCAGTCAGTTTCAGGTTTTCTCTAAATAAAGGATTATTATTTTTAAATTGGAGGTTTGTTTATTGGACAAAAATGAATAATGGGAATATAAACGGAATAAACCATTAATAATACTCTTATATAAATTATAAATACTTTATAATCCTACATAAATATACGATATGTTAAATAAACTATTGTATACGCATGTATGTTTGCAAAAAAGTAAACTTGTCTACAACGGATTATATACATAGTCTCAATCCATTTCGTACATCATATCATTGTCCTTTAGAGAACCTTTCGAATGCAGGTCAGCTAAGAAAAAACACTCTTAAAGCTGTTACTGGAAGTTAAGCGTCTTTTCAGATAGGCATAGCTAAGTTTGTGTTACAAATCTATATTTACCTGAAAGTCGAAGCTTTAGCTGACTCATAAAATAAAAATTAAAAAATTACGTTTAAGAACGAAATTTTGCTATCAACGCAATTTAAAAATTTTAACTGTAAATATTTACATCACTACTCTATACCAGTTCTCGTATTGTTAATGATATGTGTACCTATGTAATATTGTTTACTATACAAGTTAAAACTTTATATCAGTGTCGTATAAAATGTTATACATAAATTTTAAATTGATAGAACCTGTCGTACATTTATTAATAAGTACAACTTCCAAATGGTACATCAATGTAAAGAATATTTTATCACCATTGTATCAACAACTTCCACGATAATACTTATGGAGCAGGACCGTAATGATATAAATCTATTCGACTTGTATGCATCAAATAACTATATTACTGTAAAGGCCTGTAATTTGTACACCTTGATCGATAATTTTTATATCACCAAATCCAATAAAAGAGGATGAAAAAATCTTTCATTGTGGTTTTATTGCCTTTTTTTAATATATTTATTTTAAGTGACTCGCGATGCTGACTACGATTTCTATGAATTCGAAAAGAAAATTAATACTCTCGTCTTAGCCAGTACCAGCAGCTAACATGTTATAACAAAGTGGGTAAAAACTTATTAAATTTTGCAACCACGTATTCTACTAACATGTTAAATAATAAACTTCACAGATATTTGTCTCTATTAACTAATACACATCCAAAAAGAAGTCCACGAATATGTACATCACTTAAGTACCTTTTACAATCTGTCAGCAAATGTGGGTACTTACATGACTTGTAAAAAGATAGAATCTTTTTAAGATGAAGATTTATGAAGTTTTAAAAGATTTTTTGATATTTACTTAAGAAAAATAAAGATTAAAGAAATGATAATTTTTTTATCATACTTAAGTATATTTCATACAAAACAATACAGACATAAAAGTACTTTAAAAAATGATCAAGACTTAGCTGCTGATATCAAACCTTCAGGCGCTTTACATTTCTTATAATGGGTTCTCATGTTGGACGATTGCGTAAATGCAAGTTTACATCTAGGACATGAATATGGCTTGGCACCGGTATGAAAATTCAAATGTGACTTCAAATGATGCTTTTTCGTAAAAGATTTAGGGCAGAGCGAGCACGAAAAAGGTTTAATTCCTGTGAAACGATAAGTTATGTATAAGTAAATAACATATTATTCAGTACATGTTACTTTAGTCAATAGCAATGCAAGTTTCGTAAATGATTAGATGAAATTTGTCGAATTAAAGTAGAAAAGGGAAAGTATTAAAGGGAATATTGATTTCATCTAGTTTTTTATTGAAAATTAAACCAGAGTTTCTCAAGATTGATAAATGTTTAATAATTGGTGTAACTTACCAGTATGAAGTCTCAAATGTAGGATCATATTTGACCGGTCGGCAAAACGCTTATCACAATGAGAGCAAGCATAAGGTCTTTCTCCGGAGTGGGTTCGGAGATGTTGCTTTAGGAGCATCTTCCTTGAGAAGGCTTTGCCGCATTCATCACAGACGTGAGGTTTCACGCCTGACGTCAATAAATACACAACAATGTTATTGACATATGAAAAGGTACAAATACAGTATCACTCATTTACAAAATATACAATATGCTATATGAGTAGGGCAATAGACACACAATTACTACAAGAGACGATTTTGGAGGAAAGTTGAAAGTTCTAAGCGATTTCTTCTTTCCTATAGACTTGGTATATTATCTCTAAAATGTTCTCGATGACAGAAACAATAATAGATTCGTCTTATTATACACTGAATCATTAAAAAATTGCCTTAATGTATTATATTACACAATTAATATACTTTTTTATACTTTGCAGAGAAAAATTACGACTATTCAAAAATGTAAGCACTTACTTAATTCGCATTGATCTATTCTTCTGCCTCTGATCATTTAATGTAAAATAAGAATTGTATGGAATAAATTATATGAACAGTTAGATATATAAGATCTGACATAACCTGTACATGATTTTGGGACACGTATTACAAGTCTTCTGATGTACTAACGCTTTTTGACTTGAATTGCTAACTTGCTTGCTCCTCTGCCTTGATATTTGTATACATAGAAAGTTTAAATACTTTTTTGATATTTCGAAATATTCATTAAGATAAACATGCTAAATATTTTCATACAAAGTTTCTCGATTAACCATGTAGTATGAAACGTGTTCTTCGGGCCTACATAACGCTTTAATAAATTTGATTACCATGAACGTCGTGTGAACGCCTTCTACTTCTCATTTCCCTCGCGATAAAACAAGTAATTTCGGTTTAGAGTTTAAACGAATGTTCAAACACCAATCGAAAAAAAATCATAACTTTTATATGTATTCAAAAAGTGCAATCTCATAGAAATTATTAGATACATTCTGATTTAAATATTATTATAGATATTTCTAATATTATATTCATAATTACCTGTATGAATTCGCACATGCATGTTATAAGCCACTCGCTGATTAAATGATTTTGGACACATCGCACATTTGTACTCCTTTTTATTTCTGAAAAATAATATCATTAAGATAAAATATTAAAGTATTGGAGTATACTGGAGTGATTATTATTCAATTTTAATAAACAAAAAATTTTACTGGTTTCTGTTGTTGTATACCGTATGTGTTGTATACCACCACACTGTTTTTTTTCGCTAAATATGTATTTTACAAATATATTCCAGTTTAAAGCTTTTAGTGAACTTTGTGGTGAAACGAAATTATTAAATGTTGTCTTTGTATTATTGCGGTGATTGCGATTGTATCACTTACCATCATGTGAATATCCCGATTGTCCCCATAAATAAACATTTACATGCAAATAACATACATAATATCTTTATGGTTTTCTTGAAGTCTTTCGTGTAAATTAATTTATTAATACGGAAGTTTCAACTATTCCAAAATGAATGCATCCGTTAATTT